>JAJMDJ010000011.1:0-49343 GCA_030573495.1 Hanseniaspora nectarophila
ACAAGTGTGTTCACCACCAGTGTATCTGGAAGCCCTGTTGTGTCAACGGTTTACTATGTTGCAACCCCTGAGGCACATGGAACTTCTGTTGTTACAACCAACTGGGACGGACTAGTTACTAGTACATACTCCACCAGCTTCACCACATTTACAGGCAGCGACTCCATGGTAACCGTTGACACCATCTTCTTTGTTGAAATACCCCAATTGGTTACAGAATATGAAACTGAAACAAGATTTGCCACAAATGGTACCTTCCTAACCACATACTCTACCTCCGTTAGTGTTGTCGTTGATGCAGAAGGAAAAGAAACTATTGACACCATTTATTATGTTTATGTACCTTCAACAAGTACAGAATATACAATGGCAACATACGTTACAACCAGTGGATCCATACTAACAACCTATAACACCGGTTACACTACCATAACTGGATCCGATAATAAAGATACAGTTGAGACCGTTTACTATGTTGCAACCCCAGAGCTAACAGTTTATGAAACACAGAAAACCACTATTATTTCTGATGTAGCAGCATTAACGACCTTCTCTACATCTACTTCTCTAGTCAGTGGAACAGATAATACTGTAACCGAAATCGATGTTATTTATGTTGCTTCTCCTTATTCAACCGTTACCATTGCACAAACAATTATAACAGGAAGTTTGATAGATGGAACAACCACATATTCTACCTCCATGTCAACATTATTAGGATCTGATGGAACCAGCACAATAGAAACCATTTATTACGTTGCTACTTCTATACCTGTTGTTGGAAATGTTGCCACTTTCACAACTACTTTAAACAATGTTGAGTCAACCGTTACCTTCATCACAAGCTATAGTACAATTACTGGAAGTGATGGTACTGATACAATTGATACTATGTACTACGTTGCTGTACCTGGAACAAAGACATATACACCAAAGTCTATTGTACCTTTGTACTCAAATACAACTTCCAGTGCACAAACTTCTCCAATTACCAGTACTACTTCTTTGATTACTGAAACTTCTCATAGTACATCTTCCATTATAAGTTCTACTTCAACTGATTCAGTATCTACATCTCACAGTACCTTCTTAACAACATCGGTATCAGATATCGGAGATGTTTCATTCCCAACAAATTCCATATCAAATGGTAAAGCCGAATTCTTCATTAATTTAGAAGGACAAGAGTATAGCGGATTTTTACTTGCCGCAATTGCTGCAAATGAAACCACATTTGATCTTTCTTCTGCAACCGTTAAAGACGGAAATGGTGATTCTGTTGAGGTAATTGACAATGAATCTACATCTGATATGCTATACATTAAATATGGAAATGTTAATACTCAATCAATGAATATAAGTTTCAACGATATATTAAGTAATAGTGATATATCAGAAGTTGCTCAACAAGTTATACTTTACTTGCCAGTTCCTGTATACGCCAAAAGATCAATTTTATATAACAAAGTTGTTATCAATTTGGTTGCCAGAAATAATCCAAATGGACCTGGCGGTGTTATTGTTTCAAGTGAAAGAGTAGCTCAATTACCAACTGCAGCTGAATTTGCAGCAAGTAATAATGGAAATGGTGCCACTACAAGTACATCATTGTCTTTTACCTCTACAATGTCTTCAAGTATCCCTGTATTAATTTCAAGCTCTTCGATGATTACTAGTTCTTTGATAAATACTAGTTCTTCAATGGTAAATAGCTCTGTGATAAGTACTAGCTCTTTAATAAGTACTAGCTCTTTAATAAGTACTAGTACTTCAATAATTACTAGTACTTCAATGCTTGCTAGTACTTCAATAATTACTAGCTCTTCAATGGTTGCTAGTACTTCAATAATTACTAGCTCTGCTCAACCTAACGCATCAAGTTTGACATTAACTTCATCAGTGTTGACATCATTATACTACTCGAATAGCTCTGTTATCCTGTCAAGTACATCCAATGTAGTTACTTTAACTTCCTTAAGTGCATCTTCTGATAGAATAACAACATCTTTGACAGCTTCAACTGCCAATACTGTAGTGCCATCTACATCTAGTACTTCCAGCGTTACAGTTTCCTCTATACCAAGTGTTTTAACTACTTCAAACTCTTCAAGCACACCAGCTCTAAGTTCTTTAGCTGTATCTACATCAAGTGCTCAAAGAGTTTCTAGTGTATCTTCATTTAGTATTTCAGTAAACGGAAGCACAAGTACTTTGGCTCCTGTTTATAGTAGCTCATCCACTTTTACTGATTTAGCAACAAGTAAAGCATCAGAATCAAGCTTGAGTACATTTACTTCTTCAGAAAATATTTCTTCTTATGCATCAGTATCTTACAGTACTTCTACTAAAGCTAACTCTGTATTGAGCTCAGGTACAGTCATTACAGAAAATGGATCAACAGCAACCTCTGGAACAAGTTCAACATCTTCAATTAATGTTACAACATCAATTAATTCAGATGTTATAACATCTAGTGCAGCCACAAGCACAAGCAGTGTTCATCAAGTTTACACAACAAGTGCTTTAGTAAGTACTACTAAAACATCAACAAACTCATTAGGTTCAGTTGTTACAGCTACAGTTTTGACAACAAGCTTGAAAACTGTAACATGTACTGAAACCAAGTGTATTCAATCCAGTTTACCAGTAACTACTGGACAAGTTTCCATGACATCAAGTCCGGTATTGTCTAGTTCAATTTCAAATATTGTCTCAACAATAACCTCTTTAGGCGTCACAAGTGCTAGTACTACAAGTCCTGCCTCAAACTCTGTGACAATACTACAACCAACTTCTGTTATTACAACAACAGCCCAATCAGCTACACCATCAATGAGTGTATACATGGGTGCAGCCCCTACCAAATCCCAAGGAAGTATCTTCAAAATCATGTTTGGAATGATCATGGTATTAGTCCTTTCATGAAATTAGATCTTCAAAAAAAATAAATTAAATGTTCGTTAGTTATTTAACCATATATATATATATATATGTCAGCTTTTTAAAAAATAACAAATAAATAAAATATAAATATAAGTCTTTCTTGATGGTTGAAGCTTTTTTAAAAATTTCAACATTGTCATTTCTTTTGAATTAATTTAGAGACAAATGTAGCCAAGTGTCACGTGACAAGTTTGTTTACAGGTAATCACGTGATTGTAACAATTTGTTTACCTTTTTTTATTCTAACATTTTTAAACTAATTTCAATTGTAAACTAATTTCAATTGTAAACTTTAAATCCATCAAGTTAAGTATTATATTTGATAAATATAAACATTTAAAAAAATTAAAATTAATTACAGCAATTTTGTCATCAAGTCGTCCATACATAAGGCACAATAAACGTTTATTCAGTTACATATATATCATTACTTTGTTCAAAAAAAAAAAAACCTACATATCATTATTCAATTCAATAAATCTGGATTCAAAGTTCTCAAACCTATAACTAACCTCACATCAGCAACGTTCTTCAAACCCTCCAGCAGCGGCAATAACTTCAACAGTTCAATGTCTCTTGGGTCTCCGTACCAACTCTTGATTTGAATTCCATTATCCACATCTTCTCTGAAAGACACAGGCATGTTATCAATGATGATCATTGATTCCTTTGAAACACACTTGCTACTCTTTCCTTTTCTTAGGGAATTTCCCGCACTTCTTCCCGAGTCTAGATCTGATGATGGTTGTGTGGACATCATATCATGTGCTGCATACATGTCCGTGATGAGGTCCAGTGGTTTTATATACCCACTTTGTGTGACTTTGCAATCTTTTCTATACAGTTTATTAACAAAGCGAACCCCAGAGAGCTGTTCAAGTTGGTTTATGATGGGTTCGGAGTACTCACGCAAAGATGCTGTGTAGATGATCATATCATACCAAATGCTACATGTCTTGAGGAATTGTATGAGGTAAGGTCTTTGGTAGACATTGTATATGGAAGTAACATTGCTCTGCTTGGCATTGTGTGAGTTAGCAAAGATAGGTGGGATGTTGGTGTTTTTGGGTAGTTTGAAAGATACCTCTATTTGGAAAGAATCAACCTTGCTGTGTTTTCTTTCTGCTGTATCTATGTTTATAGAGTTTGCATTATTATCTAGAATACGTATTTCATCAGAATTTATATTCTCAAATTTACTGCTGAGTTCTTCAGATACATTTGTAGAGTGAATTAAAGTTTCATCTAAGTCCAAGATCAATACCTTTCTCTTTGTCAAAACAGATTGTGGTATCAGCTTTTTTGGAAAAAACAATCTTTCTTGCTGATCATCTGGAAGATCCTTGTCAACAAAACTTGTGCTACTATTAGGATCAGCATCCAGCAAAGATGAGTTAATTTTGGTGGTGTATGTATCAAAGAAGTAGAAAGGAGATAGAATGATGTAAAAGAACATTACAACAAACTCATAGAGTATGGTATGAAATATCTTGAGCAGGTGTATTTGCTTTTTCGACTTCCTAAGTGTTTGGGGTTTCAATTCTTCTTTCTTTGAATCAGTGCTATCTTGTATCTTGCTGTAAACACTACTTTCAAGTATCTTTTCATTTATGACGCTATCTTGGTCTGTGCTTTGTGTTTCTGATATATCACTTTTCTTTTTCAAGAAAATGCTAGAAACATTAATGATCGTATTCATCTAGAATATGTATATAAAAGAATGGTCTTATTGTATAATGTATTTTGGAGAGTTATAACCTATATAATAATTATATAATAATATGAATTCTAAGAAAATATATGAACCCTATTTTTGTTATTTTTTTTTTTTTCTAACGTGTACGCTTCTTTGGTCAAAGTAAAGTTACCCGACTGTTTCAAAGATTATTTCCTCAACAAAAAAAACTGTTGACAAATTTGTTTGTGTGTGGGGTAAAAATCATCACGTGTTCTTATATCCGACTGATAACATTGTCTTATCTTTTATATACTGTGGTACTTATCCAAAACACACAATCTGTACCAACAAACATACTCATTATCATTTCTGAATTGCTTGATTCGATTACCTATCTTACCTGAAACCAACCCCAACCTCTTCATATCATCTTCAAACTTTGCTTTTGCCTTTATATTCTGATTAAAGAAATCATCATAAACCAAGTTCTTTACATTCATGCCATCAATTTCACCTTTCCTTTCAACATAATTGAAGAAATCATACAATCTTAAGCCAAAAGTTTGGTTCATGGTCACATCCAGCGTTTTCAAATTCATTTGAAACAAAGATCTATAAAAATTGTTTGTATTCAAAGTCAGATAAGTCGAATGCATGTCAAAGTCAAGGTTATTCAATGAAAAGACTTCCAGGTTGGGCACTGATTGATGAAACTCACCAAAATCTGTAATAAAATACTTTGGGATGTCTTGATTAAAGTTCTGTTCAGATACTCTTTCAATTGGCATGTATTTAAGATTGAAATTGTCATTCAAGCAAAGATACTTTATATTTTCGTTCAATAACCCTTCCAATATTGGTTTGTTAATACTTGTCTCTATCAAAGTTAATTCCTCGAGATTTGGCCATGTTGGAATAATAACAAATCTTTCCAAAAACCTCTCAGAAATATGATTTGTATCGTATATGTTTTTGATCAAAATGAAGTTATTGATCGAAGTGAAGGAGTATCTCAAATCCAAACAGCTGTGCAATGAAAAGGTCTTCAAATTTTCAAGATCCTTAAGAAGAAGAAACATCATCGGAAGACGAGGTAGTGCAGGTATACGTAAAAGTTCCAGTTTGGTGATTCTCAATGGGTTTGACTTGATATACTCAAACAAGCTATTCATATTGAACAGATTGAAGTTTTTTAATGTTATTTCACCCAGTTCTGTGAATATGTCATCAAATTTGATGAACAATTCCATGAAGATCTTATTCTTGGTGTACTTGTTCAATAAAGGAAACATTGCTGTATCCAAGAAGCTTATTATCTCTAAGCTTTCAAGCATACTTTTATCTTGTCTTCTTAGAATAGATCCATCGTAGCATTGTATAGCCTGACTACCGGCCTTTATACCAATGGAAGGTATTTCCTTGATGTAAAACAAGTTTATGTACTCTATTGAAAGTCTTTTCAAAAATGCACCCGTGAACAGCAAAAATGATGTTTCCAAGAATCTATAATTGTCATTGATGATCTTTCCAATTTTTACATTCAATTTCTGTAATTTGTGACCATCCTTACTGACTATATTGAACGGTAGAATGTTCAACATCGACCAAGTATGATTGATTATGCACAATTCTTTTACCTTAACAAGATTGATGACTTTTTGGATTATCTTAGGCTCTATCGTCAATGCATTTTTGCTTTTCATGCTATCAAAATCGAAAATCAACTTTTCAATAGGAATTGATCGTACTTTGAAGTACCCAATCATTTTGAAGAATCTATTAAACGACTCATCACTGTCTATCATTATGCTCTTATAGAAATATTCCATTCTGTGGAGATACAGCTTACAAACAAGCTTATCTACTAAGGAATTTGTGCATCTTAGTTCAAGAAAATCTTTATTGGACAAATGCAACAGAATTGTCATGTTCACATCGTCTGGCAAATGATACAAAAACTTTGGAATATGTTTCTTCGGATCCTGGATCATGGCTTTGTACTTTTTCATATCTTCTTGGTGGAGGTAGTCTTCCGCAACCATATCCTCCTGTGCTAAGTCTCTATGTCTTTTTCTCGGCAGTTTGTTCTTGAAATCGTTGTAGCTGGCTTTTATAGCTGATATTCTGTTCATATTTGATTTATTTTTATCGTATGTTGTATTATCCAGGAGATATTTAAGCTTGTAGTAGAATTTCTCAATATAACTTGCATTGGCATCAGCGTTTTTGGTGTCCAAATTGCAATCAGTGAGCACCAATAAGTAATAATATCCTTTTATGAAATCAAGTTTGATTATGTGTTTGCAAGTATCATAGTATTTTTTCACAAAGCTGTCAACTTTTGATCTATTTTTTAATAGAAGTCGACTGTGATACTCCAAACATTTCATTATTTCATCCTGATAGCGTGATACAGCATCTTGTTTTGTGAATAAGTTCTTGACTTTTGTAATGAATTCATCCAGTTCAAGTAGTTTATTGGTTGTGTATAGGCGTTTGCAAGACTCAACAATTCTCTGCATTTTGAGTCTCTCATTAGAAGACATTATGTATAGATTCCAACGAGAATCGTACTATAAATTGTGTGTGTTTTAGGGCACTGTTCATATACAGATTTTGATATTTTTAAAAAAAAAATGATTTTTCAAAAAAATCGATGAACATATCTTTACGCGTTTGTAATTTTTCAGACATTGATTATAAAACATGAAAATTTACTATTCTTTTACCTCAAAATTACCTTTTCAAACTGATCAATCTACTTTAGTATATAGCTGTTAAAACAAATTAATTTGATTGCCTTCTGATAACAATTAACTACTTCTTAATTGAGGGGTTTGCTGTTACTAATTTTCCCAAAAAAACACACACACGTGACTATAACATCACGTGTCGCTTATCCAAATTTTGTTAGGGGGTTTTACAACCAAATTTTTTATTCAAACTTCCACACACAGATTTTAAACGCGACCTTTATCACTTAAGAAGTTTCCCAACATCATCAAAATACCAAACCACCACCCTAGTGATGTTCTTTTTAATCAAAATCATCAGCTATGCTTTTGTTTTAACTGCATTGTCCATACTTGTAGGAACCTTGCCTTTGTTCTACTCAAGCTTCCTTATCAAGTACAGATCACATTTTATCAACCTATCCAAGGGTATCATCTTAAGTACGATCTTCATAATCATTGTTCCTGAGGGTATGGAAGTCTTGGGTGATGATGTGAAGAACCTTGGGGTGTACATAGTCCTAGGATTTATTTTTGTATACATAATTGAGGAGTACATACATGCCTTGACCCATCAGGATAAAAATAGAAACAATGGACCGAGCTTATCACACACAAACACCAATGCTGGCGTTCCATTACAGTCCTATTATCAACTCTTCAACTTGAAGATTACATTCAAATCAATGGTGAACAACTCCATAACCTTCCCTCTGTTCATACATGGCCTCACAGATGGGTTTACCATGGGGTTCACAACAATTTCTGAGAACACCAAGATCAATACAGTTATTCTGTTGTCAACCATAATACACAAGATCCCTGCTTTGATATCCCTTGTGATGATCTTGATGCTTCAACAGAACTTGACCAAGATCGAGTGTCTGGCCAACTTGAACTGGTTTGCGTTGTCCACACCTATTGGATTCATTTTCACTTCTTTGTTCTTAAAAATTTTCAATATCAAAAACGACAAGGTCATTGGAATATTCTTGGTAGCTTCGGCTGGTTCGTTGATCTATGCTTTGATCCAGACCTTTTTGAGTGATCAAGAAAAACCACATGTTGATAGTGAGTTTGATATACAAACAGATTTCTCCATCAATGACTACGATGACATTGAGAGTGGTCCAGAAATGAATACCAACGCCAAAGTTGTTTGTTTCATTGGTGGGTGTTTGATTCCTTACATAATATCATTGTTCATAAAGGAATAATGAAACTCTGAATTATATATATATTAAATTCAAAAAAAAAAAAGAAGTTAGAAACTGTATATGAAATATTTACACTCACTTCAGTAGCTTTGATCTCAACTTGGCAAGCTTGGCGTTCTTGGCAGATGGTCTGTTTCCACTGGCCTTGTTGATTGTGATCCCATTACTAGTCTTTGTACCCATGACATTCAATTTCTCAATCAAAATACCATTTTGTTTGACTCTTTCGGTTTTATTCTTGTTTTGTCTGAGTAGCTTTAACTTTGATATTTTGGATGTATTCTTTTGGGTTTCCATCTCCACATAGTCATCTCTTTTGGCATCGTACTTTTGGTGGGGTTTTGGAGTGAAATCCTCATCCTTGAATATCTTCTTGGTGTTCTTCTGTTTAGGTTCGCTTTCGATGGATTCCAAAAAGCCCATGTCTAACTCTTCCAAGTCGTCATCGTCCTCAAAGCCGGTGTTGGTACGGTTTCTGGCGGCCTTGGCTTCCATTTGCTTCAGTTGCTCATCAAAGGCTTGGAGTTTTTCTTTTTGTATTTGTGCCTTGGACTTGGTATTCTTGCCTTCATTTAGTTCCGCTTTTCTTTGTTCAGATTCCTTCTTTTGAATCAAGTTTCTCATTTGTATCAGGTTTTTATTTTTTCTGGCTATTTTGGCTTGTTTCGAGATGAAATCTTGCTGTTCCTTGGCCATGTGGTCAAAGGTCTCTTTGGATTCATTGAAGTCAACAGCAGATGGTTCGGCATCATCGTCACTTTCGTTGTCTATTATGGTTTTGTTCACCTTTGGAACAATAGGCTGGTTCAGTATTTCTTCAGTAAATTTAATCTTAGCCATGGGGGTGGTGCTTGTATCTATTGCTTTTATTTGGTTATACGACTGATACTGTTTCATTATATAAAGATTTAAATCAAATAGAAGAAAATTCATGATATTTTTTTTTGAAAAAACTAATTTTGACAAAATATAAGCTGTTTCCCAAAAGGGGAAATTGCACCAACAAAATTACCAAAAAAAGAAATGGGCAAAAAAAATGTAAAACGTCACGTGTATTAAAATCAATTCTCAACAAAAACCATTATCACAGACACAATCAATACATAGGATGTGCACCAGAGGTACCATAACTTCACTGTTAAACACTTAAAACTCTTTATTTAAATTTAGTATATACCATAGATAGCAATTTTTTTCTTTCTCTTTCTTTCGTAACTAAATTAACCAGAGTTCACAATAAACCCAAGGGTTTAATCAATAGTATCACATTAATCAGCAGTAATGCAAGAAAATACAGGACAACCAGCCTAGCAACCACTTCACATTCAAATAATTGCCCGTATCCAAAGAATAAGCAAAAACCAACATAAGCATAACCAATGTAGTAATTGAGAATGTCTTTGGGTAATCATTGTACAAAAACACCAACAAGTTAGTGAGGGGTTCACAAAACTTGCCTAATGGGTTTCCTGAAGGACACACACACGGATCCTGTGCTCTTTCCAAGTTGCTTATTTCAGCCAAAAGCTCATCTGGAATACCTGTTGATCCGTATGGTGGATCAGAACCGTGCATGGGTATTATGGATGCATTGGATTCAGCTGGAATTACATCTGCAGAGTTGATAAACAAAGAATCTTCCTGTTCGCTCATTTTGTATATAAAGTTGGGTTGGGGTATTTCAAAGCTGATTAATGCTTAAGAGAAAGAGTTCCAATTAATTAAACCAAGGAATCAACTTTTTTAAGTTAAGAAAAAAACAGGAGGATAGAACAATCCACAAAAATGCACGTAAGAAATAAACCTTTAACTAACACGATAGAAAAAGAACCACCCTGTGTACTCAAAACACAACTTTTCGTAAAAAAGAACTATTCCTTGTGAATAGCTTTCAATCATTAACATCATCAATATATATAAAATTTCATATATCATCTCATACTTATGGGCAACAGTAACCACCGTCAACAATGATATCAGAACCAGAAGTGAAATCGGAACAGCTTGAGGCTAAGTAGACATAAGCACCTAATAAGTCCTTTGGTTGACCCAATACCTTGGTTGGGGTCTTTTCAATCCAAATGTTCTTTAACTTAGGGTCTAAGCTATCAGTCAAGGCAGTCTTGATGTAACCTGGGGAAACACAGTTGACCTTGATGTTCAATAAACCCCATTCAACAGCCAATGATCTGGCTAGGTGGGAAACACCGGCCTTGGCAGCATTGTAACAAGCTTGCATTTGAGGGATGTTGACAATGTGAGCAGACATGGAACTGGTGAAGATCAATGACTTCTTGTATGAACCTGGGTTGGCCTTTTCTTGTTCGTTGAAGATCTTACCAATGACTCTGGCAATGTAGAAACAGGAGTTGAAGTCAACATTGACAACCTTTTCCCATTCTTTCAAACAAGCATCGTCATCTTCCATTTCCAAGATTGGACCCTTGTCCCAAGCAATACCAGCATTGGCAATACAAACATCAACCTTGTTGTTGAAGTCCTTGTTGATGTCACCAAAGACACTGGAGACACTGCTGTAGTCACTTAAGGAGCATTTGTAGGCCTTGACAAATTGGTTCTTTTCAGCAGAGTTGTTTTCCTTCTTCAATTCTTCAACTAAGTCGGAGATATCGTGGGAGTTGAACAACATAGCAACATTGGCATCTAACTTGATGAAGCCCTTGGCCAATTCCAAACCAATACCAGAGGAGGCACCAGTGATAATAACGTTTTTACCTTTAACATCGAATAACTTGTCTAACATTTTTTTTATATTGTATATATTTGTGAGTATGGTTTTATATCCCTTCTTTTATTAAACATTGTTGAATTAGTTATAATAATCCCCTTAACAATCATTCCTTTATATATGTTTTGAATGTCCAAAAAGTTAAAAAAATTTTTTTTTATCATTCATGATTACGTATGATCTAACACACGTAATCTACACTCCCTGTTTGTGTCAACAATTACGTATATCAAATAACCTTTAGGGTGGGGCTGATATTTTTTTGGTAGATGGATTATTTTTTTACGTACTCATTTTTTTTTAAGGGTAGTTTTTTTTTCTAGAAAAAATACACGGCGCTTAAGTAAAAATGTCCATATCCGTACATCTGTCTCTGTAAACGGAAATAAACTCCATTATTTCCTCTTTAGTGTCTTTATGCTAATCTTCTTTTTGAACTTTATGCTCTGGGTGGGGGCATCCTGGACAAACGGTTGATTCTTCAGCAATAACTCACGTTCTTGAGCCAGTTTATCATTTTTGGAGATTGTCTCTGGGATTATCTCACCTTCAACAACATCCAACTTTATCAAATACCTGCTATATTCACCCTCCTCAATCATATCGTTATCTGGTTTTTTGACAACACACTCATACTTCCCTGCAAAGATCTTTTCTTTGGTGGTTTTGTCCATGTTTATTATGCGCTTCATCAAAACACTCAAATTATTAATGTTTGTTGAGACCATATGGGTGTGGTTCTTTTCTCTTAGAATAAATGCATTGTATACCTTGTTCACCTCCTGGAAAGCACTCAGACCACCATTGTTCTTCAAGTACCGCAGAAACTCAAACATCAACTGCTCATCTTTGTTGTTGTTGTCCACACCACTCACAAGCTCATTTTTTCTGTGCAATGGTGTGGTGTTGTGCTGCTTCAGACCATTTGAGTCTCGCAGTTGTTTCTTACAAAGATCACAATAAAATTTAAGTTTATATAAATTGTTGGTTGTATTGGTTGCCTTTTTTTTTCTTCCAAGAAGCGATTTAGTGTCCATGCTATGTTGAAGTTGTTGTTTTTGGTCATTGGATGAAACATATACTTCGTTTTTTATTTTTTGCTTCTTCGTCTTTCTTCTCTCTAGAAAAAAAAATTATGTGAAATTTCAATTCGACTCACGTGACCCACTCAACAACTATCTTCTCTATATCTATAACTAGAACCTGATATAATTCATCATGTCACTGCTCATGGACTTCAAGGTGCTACAATCATTGTGCTCAAACAGCTGCTGAGCCTTTGGAAGCCACTCCTTGAACTTCTCTTCTCTCTTTACACTGGAAGGGTGAGTGGACATAAACTCCAGGCTCCTTTGGTTCCCCATTTGTTTCTTTTCAAATTCGTTCATCTTCTCCCACAGCTTCCAGGACTTGTTAGGGTTGTAACAACTTTGACTCATGATCATCAATCCAGAGTAATCAGCCTCCAGTTCCATGTTTCTGGAAGCAGGCAACTTCAAGGCAAGCTCAATCAAAAATCTACCAATGTCTAAACCAGTAGCAGCATATACAGTTATACCCAACAAGAAGTAAATAGGGGACTTGGACAAGGTCTCACCTGAATGGCCACACAACTGGTGTGACAATTCATGAGACAAAACAGTGGCCAACATGTCATCATCGTTGTTACACAAGTTTATAAGACTTTCAAATACAAACACCTTCCCATTTGGCACAATGAATGCGTTTGGCGGATAGGCCTCCTTAGGTCCCATAAATGACTTGGCAGGGTCAGCAATCACAAATACCTCCCAGTCCAGATTCCTCAAGACCTGGACCTTTGCATTGTCCTTCTCAAAGTCCAGTCCTGTTTTCAAAAGATCATTGAATATCTTACGCACCTTGACCGTATCCCTTGAGTTCTCAGGCTTGATGTCCTTCCCAAACTGTTGCAGAACCCCGTTGTATGACATATCCCCGATTTTCTTTATGATGAAGTGTGGAACAAAGGAGAATCTTGTTCTGTGAGAGATTGGTACTTCTTCAAGATTGACGACGTAAAACCCAGTCATCAAAGAAGCTAGAATCAACAAATGCTTCCTACGACCCTGAGACAGGTTTTGGAAGTATGCGGGAATCCCTCCAAAAGAAGTGGCTGAGGAAAGTGGTGATATTGGTTGTTTGTCCCAGTTTCTGTACTGAACGTTTCTTCTTGGTCTGTACGCATAAGATCTGTAGTTTTTCAGAATAGATCTGAAACTGAATCTATTCATCTTTGGTCTCGTTATGTTTCTGGTGCATTGTTTTAAGAGAATTTTTAAGAAAAGGGTTGTATTAGCTTTTCAATCTGACCAATTTTTTTTTTTTTTTTTGAAACAAATGAGAAGGTAAACCACCGGACATAAGCACATTTTTTTAAAAAAAATAATAATTGTACATAAATATCTTAATCCAACAACTTCAGTGTTCTCTTGTTCTTCTTCGGTTTACTGAACATGAATGCATCTTCATCAGACTTGGCAATAAGATTCAACTTCCTCTTACTTTCTTTTTCTTTCTTATCTTTATTAACCGTTTTCAGCTTTGTATTTAGATCCTTCCACTCAACTAGTTTCTTGCAAACCTCATCAACCTTGGCAGCATCCTTGCACCCGATCTTCTTGATAACCTTATAATCATATCTACACAACTCTTCAGAAACAACAACATATGGGTTAAACTCTGAAACATTGATCAGGTAGTTCATATCATTAAGGATCAGGATCTCTTCAAAGCATACATAATCTGGAAGATCACCTATTTTCCCATACAAACATGACTGTGGCTGAATGCTGCACTTCAAACCATTGCTCAGAATCTGGTATTCCCTATGGTTGACTCTCTTGGCCACGTTTTGGGCACTCAGATTGATACTAACCGCAGTAACCAAACTATCCATGTTTTGTTTATTCCCTACATTACCAAAAGTCTTTGCCAGCTGTGAATGGATTTTATCAATTTGTGCCAAAAAGTGAAAGTTTAAGTCGTTTTCCAAACACCATCTTTCCTTGTCTCTCTGCAAAGCAAACTGCTTGTATATGTTGACCAGAGAAAGATGGTCAGATCCATTGACAAACAAGTTCTCGTATCTCTTGCCCTTGCTCATCATGGTCTTGTCGTCGTTATTAGCCGTGCTCTTGATGAATATGTTCTTCTGGGATAACATCGATACCAAGTCTATGCCCAGACCCAAACACCCTCTCTTCTTACACAGGTAGAGTAACCTAGAGTGGGAGTATCCCAGTGGAGTGTTTATAATGAACTGGCCCATTTCGGTTACTTTCAAAACATCACCATCCTTGACAAGACATCCGTGACTCAACAGAGTGTTCTCTGCTTGTATACAATGTCTCCTCAAAGGTTCTTTGATGAATTGCAGACTCTTGTCAATGTAATGACGTATCAGCATCACATGCTTCAAATTGGTGATTTCTATTTCACTGATGTTCTTGTCCAGCATCAGAGCATAGTCATTCTCCGTGAACAGGTGATAGATTGTCCCCTCGCACACTCTCCCAAGTCTCCCAATTCTTTGTTTCATCATCATCTTGGTAATGGGGACTGTTGTTAATTTATGCAGGTTTTCAAATTCAGTTTTTAGTTTGTACAATCCAGAGTTGATCATGAAACTCACAGACGGCAAAGTAATGGATGTTTCTGCAATGTTCGTGGCCAAAATCACCTTTCTCTTGCCCTTCACCATTTTAAACAATCTGTCGTTGTTGGAATGTTTGGAAGAATGAAGTTTAATGATATCAATTTCTTTGTCTAACAAGGGCACACTGCCAATCAGGGCTGAGACAACCTCAATGTCCTCAAGACCAGGCATGAACACCAGAATAGCCTTTGTAATGCTTTGTTGTTCGTGGATTTGTTTGATCAATCTGAAACACTCCTTGTACTGGTCATAGCATGGTCTTTTGGTGAACACCTCAGTTATTTTGAATACTCTCCCCTCATTTGCACCTGTATCGCTGACTTCCAACACTGGCAAGTTATAAAAAAACTGCTTGTACTCAAGACTGTCCAAAGTTGCTGACATGATCACGACTTTGGTATTTCTCAATAATCTCCTTCTGATTCCAAGTTTGATGAGTCCAAGAATCACATCCATGTTCATGGATCGTTCATGCGCCTCATCAATCAAAATATGAGTATACCCCACAACCTGGTTGTTTTTGATCAAAGTTGTTAGTTCATTCACAAGAATACCCTCAGTCATCACCACAAGCTTTGTGTCTTTTGTGGTTTTGTTTTCGAATCTTATTTTGTAACCAACCTCCTGGCCCAGGGTCCCCTGACGTTCTTCATTAATCCTTGTGGCCAGACTTGTGGCTGCTAGTCTACGTGGTTGTGTCATGACTACATTGCTTGATTTGGTTAGCAAAAATTGTGGGACTTGTGTGGACTTTCCAGACCCGGTTTGGGAGGTGATGATGGATATTTGGTTCTCATTCACAATCTGCTCAATTTGGTGCTTGTACTTCATGATGGGCAGTTCTCGATCGTGGGTGGTACCATTCTCCTCGATGTCTTCGTCCTCATCTAAGGAAGCATCACCCTTTGGATTAATGTTCAACTTGCCTTTGTAGAAATTCAACATCTGCTTGTTCTGCAAAGACACCTTCAACAAGTCCATCGAACTGTCGAGACATACTTCAATCCCATTGATTTTGTTCAGTTCATTCGTATGCTCGTCTTTTTCCGTGTAATCCTCCTCAACAGGGGTATCATTTCTGGGGAACAACACGATTTGTGTATCATCAAGGGTATTGGTTCTCAAAAACCCATCAATGCTCCTGAGTCTTTCATCAGTAAGATCCCCTGATACATACCCCACATCAACATTCTTCACAGGCTTCTCTTCACTCAACACTTTGTACAAATTCTCCACGAATGCATCAAACTTGCTCTGTCCCACACCATACACCTTCAGAACCATCAATGTGTCCTTGAATTCCTTGAGACTGGTGCTCTTGTCGAACATCTTGATGATCATGCGAAGTCTCACATCAGGCAAAGTGTCCAAGTCATCGGTGGATATCACGTTTTTGTACAGATGATTATGTTCTTTGAAAAACGCCCTCAAAAGTTCAAGTTTCATAAAGATATATTATGATATTTATATGTTTTTGGTGTTATGAACAAGTGATGTGATTATATAATGTTATACGTATAATAAAATAAACGATAAGTGTAAAGAGTAGAAAAAAAAAAAAAAGGTTAACGATGATTTTTCTTTTTTCTTGATCAAACCACACGTGACTTTTTAACAAAATGTCGGATATAAAAAACAGAAGAGTATCACGTGATTGAATATACCGGACTTAAGGAAATAGGCAAAAAATAAAAATCACGTGTTTTTCTATTATTTTTTTAAATTTTGATAAAACCGATGGAAATATTTTTTTATATATATTGTTTGGTTTTCCATGTGCGGAAAACAACAAAAACAAAAAAAAAAAAGAAATTTGGGAAGTTTAAATATAGATATTTTTTTTTATCTCCATCTCTCTTTCTTTTTTAGTAGACGGAAAAAAACAATATAGAAGGAGATGTTCCACAATTGCCTTGTTGGGCAAAGGAATTTGCTTTAAACCCGCTTATGGCCCGTATTACATTTCCTAAAGAGGAAATAACACCTCAGAATGTCTCATTTTGGGAGAAGTGAGAAAATATTCCTTCCCATCTGTCGGTAAAAATTGGTCAAAAAATCCCACTGAACTTCTTTTTCGCACCCTCACTTTAAATACTCAAAGCAACGTGGTGTTTTTACAAAAGATAAATCTACAAATGGGTGTACATACAATCTTGTTTTTGGTGATTTAAAACTGAACAAATTCACAGTATTAACCATAAAACCAATATTAACCAAAATTAAACCAACATGAGCGAAGATAAAATCATATTCAAACACGAAGAAGAAAGCGAGACCATTGTGTGTCCATTGTCAAAGTTTGAGCTGATCAACTCATCCATTTTCAACAAGGGTTCTGCCTTCACCAACGAGGAAAAGGATCTATTCAACCTGAAGGGTCTTCTTCCCTCCAAGACCAACACTCTGGAGGAACAAATCGACAGATCCTACAAACAGTACTCGGATCTAAGACATCCTCTAAGAAAGAATGATTTCATGACTTCATTGAGACAACAGAACAAGACTCTTTACTACGCCTTGGTTGCCAAGAACTTGACTGAGATGATTCCGATTGTGTACACCCCTACTGAGGGTGATGCCATCATCAATTACTCCAACAGATTCAGAAGACCTGAAGGGTGTTTCTTGGACATCACATGTCCTGATGAAATCAAAGATAGACTGCAATGCTTTGGTTTGAAGGAAGACCTGGATTACATTGTTGTATCAGATGGTGAAGCCATCTTGGGTATTGGTTGTCAAGGTGTTGGTGGTGCTTCCAGAATCTCCCTAGCCAAGTTGGGGTTGATGACCTTGTGTGCTGGTATCCATCCAGCCAGAGGCCTGGCTGTTGCCTTGGATGTTGGTACTAACAACAAGGATCTTGCTACTGATCCTTTGTACATGGGTAACAAGTTCTCCAGAATCTCAGGTGACAAGTACTTTGAGTTCATGGACAAGTTCCTAATGGTCCTAAAAGAATACTATCCTAATGTCATTGTTCATTTTGAAGACTTTGGTGTTCCAAATGCCCAAATCTTATTGGACAAGTACAGAGATGTTATTCCTTGTTTCAATGATGATATACAAGGTACTGGTGCCGTTGTTACTGCTTCTTTGATGGCTGCTTTGAAATATACCAACAGAAAATTAACTGAATCAAAGATCTTGGTTTACGGTGCTGGTACTGCTGGTTGTGGTATTGCCCAACAAATAGTCAACCACTTGATGTCCTTTGGTCTAACGGAAAAAGAAGCTTATTCCAAGATTTATTGTATTGATAGATTTGGTTTGATTGTTGAATCTTTAAAGACCAAATCAAACCCTACTCAAATGTTCTATGCCAAGAAGGATGCTGATTTCCAAGGAGTCGATACCACTTCTCTGGAGCAAGTCATTGCTCATATCAAGCCAACCTGTTTGATTGGTTGTTCCACCCAAGCCGGTGCCTTCACTGAGACCATTGTGAAGACCATGCATAAATTCAACGAAAACCCAATCATCTTCCCATTATCCAACCCAACCAAGAAGTCTGAAGCCGTTCCAGCTGATTTGTTGAAGTGGACTGACAACAAGGCCCTTGTTGCCACTGGTTCTCCATTTGCTGATGTTGGTGAATTCAAAATCGCCCAAAACAACAATTGTTTCTCCTTCCCAGGTATTGGTATGGGTGCTGTTATAATCAAGGCCACCAAGATTTCAGATGGTATGATCTCTGCTTGTGTCAATGCCCTTGCTGAACTATCTCCTTTATCCCAACTAAAAAAAGACGACCCAAGAGGCCATTCAGTTGGTTTGTTGCCAAATGTTGAAGCCATCATTTCTTGCTCTTCTGAAGTTGCTGCTGCTGTTGCCATCCAAGGTATCAAGGAAGGTTTGAATACCGTTAAGGGTCTACCTACTGACTTCAATGCAATGAAGAAGCTTGTTGAAAAGAGCATGTGGAAACCTGTTTACAAGCCATTTGTCAAGTCCGACAAACCATACACCTTCCAAATCTAATCAAAATAATTAATTCAATTTTTTTTTTTTAAAAACCATATATAAACATATTTTAATTTTGTTCTTCGTTTTCTATTGCTTCCAAGTATTTAGCAACTTCAAACTCCAAGAAAAGCTGGTATTCTAGGTAATCCCCTGAATAAACCCAGAATTGTTTGATCCCCATCACAATCAAGTACAAGATGAAGTCACCAGTAGGGTTTGACAACAACTTGTTCATGTTGAAAAGCAACGACCAGTTCGGCAAAACAGTCATATCCCCATAGTAATTCTGCTTAAAGATATTAGCCACAGCAGTGAATCTCAAAACAGCCAACCAATGACTGATCTCGGTGTAGACATATTCCAAAAAGTACAAGATCCATCTCAAAAAGGCATTCCCTTTCCCATTCCCCCTTTGCAATCTCCTCTTGTTCAGAAAATTCTGTATGTGCAGAACAGGAAAGATATGTGGGTTGACTTGAGAAGCAATGACATTATCGATGTTGAACATCTCCGAAAGCTTTTTGATTGGCAAGTCCTGGAGCATGGACCCATCAAGGAACTTCTGGTTATTTCCACTCCACACCTTCAAGCTCTCAGCATTTTCCTTGGTTCTGGAGTAGATCATGTGTGGAGGGAAGATCGCTGGCAAGGAACAACTGCTGGTGACAGATGACCACAGCAAAACATCAGGCGAGTTGTTGTAGTTCAAGAGAAATTCCTTGGCGGTGAACGATGCAGTGTTCCCACCACTCACAGAGATGTTCAAGACCGTTCCGCTGTTTTTAAAAATATCGCCAAAGGTGGTGTACTCACCCAGAAACTCAATCAGAGTATTTTGAAGCAGCTTTGTGTCCTTGAAGTAGCTGTGATTGAACAACAAACTCAAAAACCCAGATTCCTTTTGATCAAAGATATTGAACTTCAAGTCACGTCTTACAATATCCGTCAACAACTCCTTGATGTTGTTGTGCTGAACTTCTTCGTCTGATGACAGGTATTTGGCAAAAATAGAAGCCACAATTGCCCCTCCTGAACATCCGGAGATGAATCTAGGTAATTTGTTCAAATCAAACAAGTTCACTAAGAGACCTATATGGAATAAAGCCAAAGTCCCCCCTCCTGACAATGTAATGGCAGTGTTTCCCAATTTCTTTTTTATTCTTAAAAGTAAAGTCTTGTATTTATCCAGAGACTTGTTTTGTTTGTGATAATCAAACAAGAATTTCAAAATAAGCGAGCATGTTTTGTTGAATTGGTTCAGCTTGACTTTGATTTCTATAGGCAAGTTAAAGAACTGGTCATTTTTGCTCAATCTCTTTGAAAACTGCTTTAGTTTGTATCTCTGCCAGTGGTTCAGAATCAAGTACTCCAAAGTCTTGACGTCTTTTTTGTCAAGGGCCTTTTGAAACTCGTATATCAATCTATCCAAGTCGTTCCCAAAGAAAAACTCGGAAAGATAGGAGTTATCCATTTCAAACCCCGCAGGAAGCTTCTGCTCATCTGTTTCTAGTATTTGTAACAATGTCTTGTAGTAGTAGTAGCCTCTGTAAGTTTTGACTATCTGAAGGTTTGTTAAAATATCAGCCTTAAGGGCCTTGATGTACTTTTTTCTTTGTATGGTCTTTTCCTTGTAACCCAAAGTTTCCAGGTGCTGGTTCAAGTCCATGAAGATAGAAACATCAATGGGGACGTGCACATCCTGTGTATCTATGGAGTTTCTTAAGTTATACTCATTGATAAGATTCACCTGGAATGAGTGTTCAGTCATGCGGTGAAAACTTGATTCAAAAAGATCAGGGTCTTTTGCTAGATCATAAGATTCAAGGTAAAGAAGATCGAGTAGATCTTGTGGATTGCGAAAAGTAACAAACATCGTGGGTGTTAGTATACTGTAATGTGGGGTTTTTGGTTGCCAATGTAACAAGTTTTGGTATGAAAAAGAAGGATGGTGGTAATTTTTTTTTTCGAGGGAAAGAAGGCGATACTCGTGTGGCTGAACTTTTTGTTTACAACGCACGTGACATGGTTGTTACACGTGATGCATTAGTTAAATCACTTTGTATTTAAAACATCATCCAAAACATAAAATCAAATATATAATATTATATATATTCACCTTTTTTTTTATAACATTATGGTCTCAGCTACAATGCTTCTCTTCAAGCTGTTCCACTTGGCAACCTTGGAGTCAAGAGAATGGTCTTCTTTCTTGGCGGCCTTTTTATTAACCTTCTTGTCAATGAAGGCAACAATCTTTAGCAGCACCAAGCTATCGTACTTGTTGAACTTACACTTAACAACAATAATCAAAGCGTACCAAGTACAGAAAAAGCCTTCACCACTGGACAAAACCAATGTTCTGATCAAGTAAGGAATCAAAGAACAAATAAAGGCAGCTGGAATGTATGAGTTGATTTTCTTTTGCAAATCAGGGTTTCCCTTCAATAAGCTGGCTAGAGAAACCATGGTGAAAGGAACTAGCTTCAAAACAGCCGGAGCAGAGATAAAGGATATGACATTCAACATCAACATTTGTAGGTAATTCACAGACATGGCATCGTAATTGGACATGCTGGAAAACACTCTCAAGCTTCTTTGTTGGAATACTTGGAAGTGTAACAATGTCAATGTTCCAAGACCATGGGCAAACAAGGAAATATAGTAAAAGTTATTGATTCTGAATAGCAAATTGGTTACCAAGATCTTTGGAATACCATAAATACCCTTCTTAACCAGTATGTTATACATGTTCTTCAAGGAAATGCTGTTGTAAATGCTCTTAATGCCTTCCTTTAAAGATACGGTAAAGAAATGAACAATGGATCTCCATCTGTAGTATGAAAGATTGTCGTTGAAGTATGCTAATTGCTGATCAATTTTGTGTTTGGCTGCTAGGTACTCAACGTACTTTTCGTGGTTGTTCTTCATGAACAAGAACTTGATCCCACTCTTAATGTTTCCTGGTATTCCTGCAATAAACTGTTCGCAGTAGTAAAGTGTTCCTATGGTGTATAGCAATGCATAAACCACAGCCAATGCGTGGAATATTAAAAACAACTTGGAACCAAGCTTGTATAACTTCTGTTTCTTGGCTTCTTTTTTATCTTTTTTGACTATAATAGTCTTTGGTACTTGTTCTTGAGTAGTGGTATCTGACATTTCTGACTAACTAGTGTTATTGGTGTTTAGTTAATAGTTTCATTAAAATTGATTTGCTGACCATGACCCTTGAAAAAAGAAAAAATTATGGAAAGAGAGAGTTTTTTTTTTTGCTAAACGTACCAAAATAAACTCCCCTTTGTTTTTTTTCTTTGACATCGCAAAAAAAAACACGTGACTAAGTAAATTATAGCAATAAAAAAAATAAAATCTATGAAGGAAGCGAGGTTCGAACTCGCGCGGACACTGTCCAACAGATCTTAAGTCTGCCGCCTTAGACCACTCGGCCATCCCTCCTGTGAAATTATTTTATATCAAAAAAAGTGTTCAATCAGACCCGACTATGACATGCATACACAGTTTTATATTAATTAAACCTTACTTTTATACCTCCAGTATAGTAAATTATGGAATTCAAAAACACAATTATAAAAAAAAAAAAAAAATTTGATTAAACAATTACATGCCTTGATGGGCAAATATATAAAGCAATTTAGTGTGATATATATAACATAAAGAAAACATCTCTTTCCTCATTTTTAGTTGGTATCCCATAAAACAGTTCTTCTCTTTTGCATCTTTTCTTCAGCTCCTCTTTGTCTAACACATTCAACACACACATTGACGTCTTTGTTACTGAAGTATTCATCCTCTATACCATTGCCACAGTCGTTACACTTGAAACAACCAATATGGGCTTTACCCAAGACCATGACATCCAAACAGTAGTCATCCAGAATTCTGTTTTTACATCCAAAGCAGTTCAAACCAGTGACATCAAAGAAGTGGTCTTCACAGTATGGCTCGTCGTTATGGATGTAACAAGGAATGGTTCTGGAGAATTTAATATTACATTGCTTACAGGAGAAGCATTTTTTGTGCCACTTCCCAGACAGATCACCGTTCTTGTCAGAAATGGTCTTTTCATCAGCCTTGATTTCATTCAAACATCCTCTGCATGCGTTTGGATGAACTGAAATTTCAATTGGGGCTTTGTTAACAGCTGGAAGGTTTTGATCAATTGCAATATGATTTTCTTCAACAACTGGAACGTGTTGATCAATTGCAGTATGGTGTTCCTCAACAATTGGAAGATGTTCATTTACCACAGCCTTCTTTTCTTTGACAGCTGGAATATGATCACTTACTACAGCCTTTACCTTCTTTTCAGATCCAAAGTTCAAAGGATGCTTGAAGTCTTCATCAATCCCCTTTGTCTTCCCTTCATACTCATCAAAATCTCCTTGAGGAATCTTTGGTGAATCAAAGTTCAACCCTTCAACAACATCATTTGCCTCCACGAAGTCCTTGGCACTAAAGAAAGTACCTGTGCCTTCATCGGCATTGTCATTATTGATCTCGTTTTCAAAGTGTTCGTTGGCTCCTGAAGGATCGAAAATGTCACGATCATCATTGATGTGTAAGGTTTCCATCTTTGGAACAACAACGTCTTTGAAACCTGCAGGTGGGATATGCTTTTCATTTACCAGAGCTAGTTTGCTTTCACTGATTTCTTTGCTGTAATCGATTTTGCGTTCCATCATCTTTTGGTTATAATTGTCGGTCATGTTTGGTTTTATGTCGATTAGAGATTCGGCATTGACTCTTCCCCCAACGGATTCGTTGAAGTCAAATGTATCGTCATCATAAGACTGATGTTTCAAGGTATTCTGTTGACTTACTTCATCATGTGATTGTTCAGAAACAAATTGGGATCTTTCTTCAGACGGATTGCCGATATAATTATTTCTAGGATCTTGGGATTGGATATCAGAATAGAAAGATTCTTGATCTTGCAAATCAGCCAGATTATTAATTGTATGGATAGGTGGAGTGATCTCTCTTTTGAACTCCTCTTCTTTAGGTTTTTTATCTTCCTCTTCTTTTAATTTTTTGATAAATAATTCAGATGCGAGTTTCTTTTCTTGAACTGGCTTTGTATTCAGCAGAAGTTCTTTGCTCTTGGTCACCTTCGCCAATTCATCATTGCTGAAGTTTAGATTAGATATGTGAGAAACATTGCCTTCATTCTCTGATATATCTTTAGAAACTGTATTTGATTTGGTGTTATTAACAGCTGTAGAACTTGGATTCTTGAATCCAAAAACAGCAGAAACTGGTATATTGTTATCTCCATTGATTTTGATATTAGATGCAGGCAATGTTTCACTATTTATGGATCTGCTTTGAGATAAAAGACTGATAGCACTTGAGCCTGCATTGATCTTAGGTTGACTTAAATCATCAAGAACATTTTTACTCTTGTTGCTGTTATTCTTAGGATCCTCTTGTAGTCTTCTCATCAGCAACTTTTGTTTTTTCTGTAAGGATTTGTTAACCAAAAGAATACTGTTTACAGAGTCATCTACATATGTTGAGTTTGGTGAATCTAGATAATTTGATTTGTTGTTGCTAAAGTTACCGGTGTCTTTATTGGGAGATGTGTTGATATCAAACCCAGCTCTTTCCAAGGCAGTTTTGTATTTGATAGCTGGTTTTAATGGTGGGAATGGTGAATTGAACATAGTGCAAGATCAAAAAAAAAATAAACAAAAAAGAACAAAAACTATTTGATATATGTTGTTTGGTGTTTAGATACTAGTTTCATCAATAAAGATTTATCACTTTTTTTAAAAAGACAAAAATCAACGAAAAACAAATTCTTCAAGAAACGAGAAACAAGATTTTACTCCACACAAAAAAACGCGAACAAAAAAAAAAAAAGAAGAAAAAGAAGCCAAAAAATTTTTCACATCCCAAAATTTTGTTTTTTTAAAATAATCCTCTACATATCCTTGATGTTACATTACTTAGAAACAGGCTATAATGTGTTTCTTATCTTCTGTTCCTCTTCCAAACTCTTGAATAAACTGTTGAAATTACCCTCGCCAAACCCCTCGTTTCTAAATCTTTGAATGAACTCAAAGAACAAACACGGTCTTCCACTCAACGCCTTGGTGAAGATCTGCAAGAGAATTTCGTTCTGCGCATTGATGTCCACCAAGATATTTAATTTCTTTATTCTGTCAAAGTTGTTTAGTAAGTAAGTAACAAACTTTTGCAAGTTGATATCCTCGTATTTTTCACGACTCTTTAGTAACAACTCATGTACTTTACCGTAATACTTGTTGAACTCTGTCGGAGATATCTTTAAGAAATCCACATCCCCTTGTCTTTGCAAGTCCTCAACTGTATCGATGATGCTGGTGCACGAAAGAGCAATGTGCTGAATACCAGGCCCATTGTTGAACAGAAGAAACTCTTCAATTTGACCAAAGTGGGATTTATCCACAACCAATGGCTCGTTTATAGGAAACTTCACACATTTGTTTGAAGAGCCTTTTTTTAGATTCTCCATTTTCTTAGAGGCTACAACCTTTGTATCCAACCCTGTTTTGCTTGTTTTGATAATTTCCTTTGGCTTCCAGAAGTCCACAAGTTGATAAAGCTCTTTCATAGTAGAAGAAACGGATATTAGGTGACCTTCAAGGACATTCAAGACTGTATGATCCACTCTTTCAAATGACAATTTTGACTCAATACTACTTTCTGGCCCTATTTTTTTATAAATATTCTTATCTCTGAAGTGACTTTCATAATCGGATAATATCAATTGAGACATTTCAGATTTGTCAATTTTTACTATAAAACTTGACCATGGAATAATTTCCTGAAAGTTAAACACATCCAAATTACTCTTCAAGTACTTATTAACCTTCAATTTGTTTAAGATCTGTCTAGATTTTTTCCAATCGCTTTTAAAACTGATCAGTCCAATACCGTTGCCGTGTTTGATAAGAAAGTCTTTGGCCAAAAATGCCATTAATTGCTCGTACTCCAAAGAATTATAGTTTATGTTTTCAACATCCAAAGCTTGGTAATTCAAAGGAGCTAGAACTTCAATAATGACGGATCCTTTTTGCAATACATTTGAACAAAAGTGTTTGTTACCTGTGCTCAAACCAGATTCATATATTTGATGAAAACCCAAGGCCTTTGTGAAGTAAAAGCTTGTGGTGAGAATATTGTCGGTGAAGTAAATCATGTGATAGAAATCAGAAATCAAACATTCGTTGTTGTCAAGAACAGATACGACATCGATGTTGTTGACTAAATCTGTTTGGTAGATCTTTGGTAATTTTGTAGCTTGTGCAATCAAAGTAAGGTAATTTTGATAAAAGAGATTTGATGGGGATGTCATTTGTATAATTAAAATTGTTGTGTTTTATATTAGAAACTGCTATTAAGTTCTGTATTGGTGAATAGTATAGAATTTATTTATGAAATATAGGATTTTATAGAAAAGAATGTTGTTATTAACTAAATGGAATAAATGCTTTTAAATTGTTTCGTTTATATACCTCCCAAATTTATGTGCATCTTTCTACTTTGTTTTTGAGTTATATAAGGAGGATTTTTTTTTTGGAAACCAATTAATTAAACCTATGCATTTCCTCATTTGGTAGCATACACGTGACACACCACCAATCTTATTATTCCTATCTCTACTACAACACTAACTACAAAGTAGAGTACAATAAAACAGTGCATTTACTTTGAAAGCATTATAACAATACATTACCCATTGCTTATTGCACCTCTTTTATTGTCCTATTGATTAAGTCAAATGCCCAATTTCCTATTTGGGTAACCAACTTTTTTTTTTTTTTTCTTTCTTTTTTCTGTTTTTTTTTTCTGTAAATTTTTACCAAAAAAAGAAAAAAATTACTTATTTAGGATATCAACGTTTTTCTACCATTTTTTTAAAAAAAAAAAACAAATTTGAAATTTAAAAAAAAAAAAAAATTAAATATTCAAATCTCATCTAGTAATGATCTCTTTGTAATTTTAAAGGGCTTCTAATCTGCGAATATTCTGGAATACGAAAAAAATAAAAAAGAAATTAATTTCAATTTTTGGTAAAAGTATAATATTCTTATCTTAAGTTGAACAATATTCTCTTTGTTGATTACTTTCTGAGTCAATTGAAGTATCGAAAACACCGAAAAAAACATTAACAAATACGTCACACAATGGGTTCCTCCGAACTTAAGTTATCTAAAAAAAACAAAAAGGAAGTAACTGTCAAGTCAGATTCTGAATCCTCATCCAGTGATTCTGACAGCAGTTCATCATCTAGTTCATCTAGCTCTGACAGCAGTTCAAGCTCTTCTGATTCTGATAGCAGTTCATCTGATTCTGACTCTGATAGTAGTTCTTCTGACTCTGGTTCCGATAGCAGTTCATCCGACTCTGACAGCAGTTCATCTGATTCTGACAGTAGTTCTTCTGACTCTGGTTCCGATAGCAGTTCATCTGATTCTGACTCTGATAGTAGTTCTTCTGACTCTGGTTCCGATAGCAGTTCATCTGATTCTGACTCTGATAGTAGTTCTTCTGACTCTGGTTCCGATAGCAGTTCATCTGATTCTGACTCTGATAGCAGTTCATCCGATTCCGATAGCAGTTCTTCTGATTCTGACTCTGACAGTAGTTCATCCGATTCTGATAGCAGTTCATCCGACTCTGACAGTAGCTCCTCTGATTCCGATAGCAGTTCATCTGACTCTGATTCTGAAGACAGTGCTGAAGAAAAGCCAAGCAACAAGAGAGAAAGAGAAAACGACACTGAAGAAAATACTAACACCAAGAAAACTGCAGTTGATGATGCTAACAACGGAAAATTAGCCATTTCAGCCAAATTGGAATCTGCTGAAGTCAAGGAAGGTCAAAGAAAGCATTTCTCCAGAGTTGATAGAGACAAAATCACATTCGAAGATTGGGATCTAACTGATAACACATACAAGGGTGCTGCTGGTACCTGGGGTGAAAAGGCCAACATTGTTCTAAGTAAAGTCAAGGGTAAAGGTTTCGTCAAGGGTAAGAATAAAATGAAGAGAGGTGGTTATAGAGGTGGTAGTATCACTTTACACTCAGGTAGTTACAAGTTCAAGGATTAGTGTGGGTGTCTTTTTTGATATGAAAATAACACACATGTAATTTAAACCGACTTTAATTATAGATAATTTGATATATATAGTTTTTAGTAAAATGAAGAGTCTATTCTTCTTTTGTTTTTTTATAGTTTTAAAGTACTTTTGGTAAAGTTGAATTGATTTTGACAACATACACGTGATTGAATGCAAGAAGTGAATAAGAGATCAACAAACTCCACAAAGAAGATAGAAAAACAATTTATTGTATTTGCAAACACAACATCATCAATGTCATAAACATCCTTAAATCATTACAGTAAATAAATACCACATTAACAATCAATTCATTGTGATCTTTCCCAATTGGGCAAACTCTCTTTCCTTTTTCTTTTTTTAAAAAATATTTACGCGGTATATAAAAAAATTTATCATTTTTTAAAAGTTTTACTAAAATTTTAATTTTTAACACACATAACCTATAGTTTTACACATATGTTTGGTTTAATAAAACAACTTAAAAACACCACAATCAACCCATACAACCTTGTAAGAAAAATGTCTACTACCGAAACCAAGTATATTGTTACCCACTCAGGAAACTTCCACTTAGACGAAGTTCTAGCTGTCTTCATGCTAAGACAACTATCTGTTTTCCAAGGCCACAAGTTGATCAGAAGCAGAAAGCCAGAAGACTTTGCCAAGGCCGACATTATTGTTGATGTTGGTGCTGAATTCAATGCTGAAAAGAGACAATTCGATCACCACCAAAAATCCTTCAATGAATTTTTCTATGATGAACCAGAAAAACAAGTCACCAAGTTGTCCAGTGCTGGTTTGGTTTTCAAGTACTACGGTAAGCAAGTCATTGCTTCTATGTTGAAGGATGCTGTCTTGACACAAGAACAAGTTGATGAATTGTACTTCAAGATCTACAGAGACTTCATTGAAGCTGTGGATGCCAATGATAACGGTGTTTCCGCTTATCCAAAAGAAGTTGTTCCTTCTTACAACAACTTCAACTTATCCTTGGCTTCTTTGGTCTCCAACATGAACCCACGTTGGAACCAAACCAGTGGTGATGACTATGCTGCCATTGACTTGATGTTTGATGAATGCTTTGAAAAGACCGTTACTGTTATTGGTTCCATCTTTACCCAATTTATTGAAAATGTCGGGTATGGTTGGTTACCTGCCAAGACCATTGTCAAGGAAGCTGTTTTGAAAAGAACCGAAGACAACATTGTTATCTTTGAAAGCTTTGTCAACTGGAAGGAACACTTGTTCAACATTGAAGCTGAGTTGGGCATTGAAGGCAAAATCAACTTTGTCATCATCAAGACCTCCAATGGTGATATCAGAGTCACCACTGTTCCTGTCAGATTGGGTTCCTTTGAATTCAGAGTTGGTTTGCCAGTTGCCTTAAGAGGTTTGAGAGACGAAGAATTGAGTGCTGCTGCTGGTATCCCAGACGGTGTCTTCATCCATGCCGCTGGTTTCATCGGTGGTGCCAAGTCTCTTGACTCTTGTTTAAAGCTAGCCAGAATGGGTATTGAAGAATCCCAAAAGGCTTAGACTTCTTGAAAAAAGAAGAAGATTATTTATTATCTAGAAATTAAAAGAAGGTGATTTCCTAAAAGGACAGAGAAATTTAATGTATTTATACCTTAAAAGCCTACTCAAAGAGTAGAGAAAAGTATTCGGAATTTTCCAAACAGGTACACTGGTGCTGAAGCAACTGAAGGTATCTGTTTGAGTATGCGCATGTTTACTATGGTAATCCACAAGTGGATCTATCATAGGCCATGATGTTGGTCAACCTCTCTAATCAGCTTACTTGAGTAAGCATTATTGATGAGACAGTTGATACAGGTAGTTAGCAAAAAATGTTTACAAACATTTTAAAACGAAGAAATATCCCAAGTGGGTATGTATCTTGATTCCAGACGTGGTCTGGTTTGTTAATTACCTATAGGTTGATCTTACTAAGACACAAAACCTATTTTTTATTCAGAGAAAGTTGGTGTTATCCATAAGAGAAGGCCACTTATACTGAAGACAAAGTTGCGAAGAGGGAAGCTAGATCTAGCTTTTATTTATTGCAAGCTTTGAGATGGGGGGATTTTTTAAACAACTAAAATAGCTTTTCTTTTTACCTCTAGTATGCAATGACAATGGCAATTAAGCCAATTACCATTGACATTTGCATTCTGTTGTTTCGAATCAAAATCACACTTACTTTGTATATTTATATAGTTTTAATTAATGCATATTTTTATTAAATTTTAAAAATTATCGGAATTAAGCACCATCACGTGCAGAAATTTGATTATTTCCACCATACTTTCTTTTTTTCTTTTAATTTTTTTCTCTCTTTTTCTAATTAACTTTGCCACCTTTTAAGATCAAAAACACACACCAAAAGATACTCTACATTCATTCTTGTGTGCTTAATCATAACCACAAAAAACTTTCACTGAATGTCTGCTAATCAAGGAAACACAGCTTACTACCAGCAAAAGGTTGATGACGACGATGAAGAAAACATTGTCGTATCCAAAAAGACATCCAAAAGAGTCAAGTCCAGAAGCATCTTTGGGAGAAACACTGATGACGAGAACGACTCCACAACATCTTATGATGAGGATAGTGAAGGTTCAGGCGACAATGGAGATGAAGAAGATGGAGAAAACAAAGTTGATCCTGCCGAAGAGGAGCCTGAGTATATGAAGACAAGATCCGAAAAATTGAATACCAAGAGAAAGCTTTTGAATGAGATTGCCTCCAAGAGAACAAAGAAGATCAAAAAAATAGACACAGACTTTGTCAACGCAGATGATGTCGACATGTCTGATAATGATATTGATACAAAGAAAAACATCACTGTTCCTGTACATAACCCTGTTACCAAGACAAAGGCCAAACAACCAGTTGTTGAGACAAGTGCATCCACTGGAAACCAAATAAGAAACAACGACGAGGATGTGCCTGAGGATTTTATTCCAGATGTAGTTTCATCCATTTTCCGTAAAAACGACTTCTCATACCTAAAGCTAAGACCTGATCATAGCATAAGACCGATATGGATTTCCCCTAGTGACGGTAAGATCATTTTAGAATCGTTCTCACCATTGGCCGAACAAGCCCAAGACTTTTTGATTACGATAGCCGAACCAATCTCAAGACCAGCACATATCCACGAGTACAGAATCACTGCTTATTCCTTGTATGCGGCTGTGTCTGTGGGGCTTGAACCGGATGATATCATTTCTGTTTTGGACAGACTGTCGAAGGTTCCAGTGGCCAAGTCCATTATTGACTTCATCAAGGGGGCAACTGTATCCTACGGTAAAGTGAAGCTGGTTATTAAACAAAACAGATACTTTGTGGAAACCTCCCAAACACACATTTTGAATATGTTATTGGACGATCCTGTGATTGGGAAGTTGAGAATCAATGAAGATGGAAACGATGACCATGACGGGAAGGTGAAGACAACCTCCGAGATGATTTTGGAAAACGTCAAGGCCGAGAACATCAACCCTGATGATGTCGAGGCAGTGTTTAAGTCTGTTGTAGGTCAGGAAAGCAAAAAGACCACTGAAGATGAAGTCAATGCGGATGATGACGATGATATAGTGCACTCCTTTGAAATTGGAACTGAGGGTGTGGAAATTGTGAAAAAAAGATGCCAAGAAATCGACTATCCTGTTTTGGAAGAATACGATTTCAGAAACGATAAAAGAAATCCGGATCTACCTATTGACCTAAAGCCATCCACCCAAGTCAGACCATACCAGGAAAAATCATTGTCAAAGATGTTTGGTAACGGAAGAGCCAGATCCGGAATCATTGTTTTGCCGTGTGGGGCTGGTAAGACCCTTGTGGGGATTACTGCTGCTTGCACAATCAAAAAATCTGTTATTGTGCTGTGTACATCCTCCGTTTCTGTTATGCAATGGAGACAACAATTTTTGCAATGGTGCACCCTGCAGCCTGAGAACTGTGCTGTTTTTACTTCTGAAAACAAGGAAATGTTTGAAACTGAAAGTGGGTTGGTTGTGTCGACATATTCAATGGTTGCGAACACAAGAAACAGATCCCATGATTCCCAAAAGGTGATGGACTTTTTGACTGGAAGAGAATGGGGGTTCATTATTCTTGATGAGGTCCATGTCGTTCCTGCAGCCATGTTCAGAAGAGTTGTTTCATGTATTGCAGCACATGCAAAGCTTGGTCTTACAGCAACACTGGTCAGAGAAGATGACAAAATTTCGGATTTGAATTTCTTGATTGGTCCAAAGCTTTATGAGGCTAATTGGATGGAATTGTCTCAGAAAGGACACATCGCCAATGTTCAATGTGCTGAGGTATGGTGTCCAATGACTGCTGAGTTCTACCACGAATATTTGAGAGAATCTGCCAGAAAGAGAATGTTGCTGTATATCATGAACCCAACCAAGTTCCAAGCTTGCCAGTACTTGATTCAATATCATGAGTCCAGAGGTGACAAGATCATTGTATTCTCAGATAATGTTTATGCTCTGCAGGAGTATGCTCTAAAGCTTCAAAAGCCATTCATTTACGGATCAACACCACAAAGTGAAAGAATGAAGATTCTGTCGAATTTCCAAATGAACGACAAGATCAATACAATCTTTTTGTCCAAAGTCGGTGATACATCCATTGACTTGCCTGAAGCCACTTGTTTGATCCAGATCTCTTCTCATTATGGTTCCAGAAGACAAGAGGCCCAAAGATTGGGGAGAATCTTGAGAGCCAAGAGAAGAAACGATGAGGGTTTCAATGCCTTCTTCTACTCATTGGTGAGCAAGGATACCCAGGAGATGTACTACTCCACAAAGAGACAAGCGTTTTTGATTGATCAAGGTTATGCATTCAAGATCATCACCCACTTGCATGGTTTGGAGAAGTTGCCTGGATTGGCCTACTCAACTGTTAGGGAAAGACGTGAGCTTTTACAGGAGGTATTACTAAAGAACGAAGAGCTTGGTCAGATTGAAATGGGTGAGGGTGAACATGCCAGAAAGAACAAGGGTAAGAAACAACTGAACAGAAAGCTGATCAAGGAGTCTGGTGAGGTACATGTCAAGGAAGGTGACTCCACAGAAGCCGAAATGAGTGTCAAGGTTGAGGATAACGAAAATCAAGTATCCACAGTAAGAAACGAAGCTTCCTTGGCTGGTCTTGGTGGTGGTGAGGAAATGGCCTACTTGGAGTATGATGGCGATGTCGAACAAACCAAGCCACAAAGTGGGTACGTAAGACACCATCCATTGATCAGAAAGATGTACTACAAGAACGACAAGCCTATTTACTACAGAAGAAAGTGATATCGGATATAAGCTGTATATATATAATTTATCAAAAAAAAAACAAAAAAAATAAATTAACCAATTTTTTTCGTGTTTTGCATTATTTCCAAACATCCTTAGTGTTTAAGACCCCAAACAACATGGATTATAAAACACAGTATACTATTCTGAAGAGACTTCTGCAGCATCACAACGGTGCCAATGCGAATGCCATCCTTCAGGATATCCTCAATGACCAGGATTTTATTAAACTAAACGAAGTCTTTTTCCAGATATACACTTTGAAAATCGACAAGAACAATACCCTCACGAACATCTACGACTTGTACAATCTCCAGATATTTGATCTTGGGATTGATGCGTCTGTTTCTGTGTATGCGATTGGGAGAAATGACTGGGTGCGTACCCTCACGCTTGTGGATCTATTCGAGAAGGTTCTTTTCCACGAGGAAGAGAGTACATTTGAGGTTTTGAATAACGTTGTTTTGGTCAAAGGCGCGAGCACTATTACAAAAGACTACGAACAGATCAGCCACCAACAAGGACCTTTGAGCCAGATTGGAAACAAGGATCTTGTGGAGAGATACGAGTTGTTGCATGAGTTTGTGTTTTTGTCATTCACCGTTTCGTGCTATAAGAACTTTTTGATCCTGGATGATGCGAATTACAAGGAGTTTGAGAACTTGTTGGAATTGAATGCTTTGAAGTTGATAGCTAGCTTGGAAGGTGAGGTTGGGTACTTGAGTGCTTTGGAGGAAATGAAACAAAAGACCTTGTCCTTGGAAACCCCACATGATGGAGTCGACCAAGTAAGAGACGATTTGGAAACAGAGTTGAGGAATATTTTGGCAAAGAGTGAAGCGATTACTAAACAGAACACAGACTTGGAAACACGTCTTTCGTTTTTGAAAGATAACTTCAATAAGATTCTGAATACCCTTCCGGAGTTGCCTGAGACTGAAGACTTGAGTATCAAACAGATTCAACAATACTTGCAAAAAGCCAAGACCTTTGATTTGGACCAGCAGAATGTATCAAACATCAAGACCACACTCGATCAGGTATGGCAGCTTCTAAGGCAGCAAAAGGACATGAACTTGAAAGAAACAGACCAAACCATCAGGGACCTGAATGACACCATTGACAAACAAAGAAAGATGATCCATACTCTGAAGAGATCTGAGAGTGAGAATGTAGAAAGAAAGACTGAGCTTGAGCTCTCGAAGAAGTCAGGACTGCTCCAGAACGAGGCTCTGCGAAACAACATCTTGCAGGAATATGCCTTAATCAGAAATCTTGAGGACGATTATATCAAAAAAATCAGTGACTTGCATGCCAAAATAAACAAGGTTGATCTGAAAAAGTATGTGTCAAAGTTCATCGAACTAGAGGAGACAATCACCATGATGGATTCCGAAATACTAGAAAAGGAATTATAACTTATATATATATATTATTATTTCTTACCCATTTTTCTGTTGATTCTCTTGAACAACTCGTTTTTACCCAGTGTGGACCCAACACCTGCTTGTTCTATATTTTGGTTCTTCAGCTGCTCCAGATCAGCAACTGGTGCATACTTGTAGTCTTTGACGGAGTTGAATGGGATAACAGTTCTGCCTTCTTCTCTCATCTTTCTTTCTGATTCGAGCTGGGACTTGTTGACTTGGTTGGTCTTGATCTTCTTTCTTGTTTCGTTTTCCTCCTTGGTTCTCTTCAAGTTTTGTTTCAGCATCTTGCTTTGTTCGATTTGGTGCTGCTTGTAGTTGTACTCCTTCTTTAGGATTCTCTTGTGCTTGTAGTTGTCTGAGGCCTGGATGATTGGTCTGGACCAGTCAGACAACAATCTCTCAACCTTTCTTTTCAAAGTCATCTCCACTCTCTTGGATTTCTTGTAGAAAATCAATAATTTTCCTATCCCAGATTCCTTCAAGTACTTGGTGAATGATCCGTTTTCGTTTTTGTTGGTTATGTTCAGGTCTATCAAAATATTGATCAGGTTCTTTTGGATTTCGTAGGATGGAAGGGAACCATCAGGCAAAGGGTCCAGCCAGAATCTCATGGCCAATAGAATGTTGTTTTCCAACAAGGATTCATGCAGATCAACTCTGTTTAAGATGTGCAGAACCTTTGGAAGCAATACAAGCTTTGAGGCAGCAATGGTCTTACCAGTGTTGTTAGTACTTTCTTGTTTCTTTTCTTCTTCTTCCTCCTCTTCTTCGTCGTCTTCACTCATGTCAAAGTCGTTGTCCTTGTTGTTATCTTCGTTGAATTCTCTGCCTTCAATTTGAGCCAAGATAATTTCGTTGTCTCTCTTGGCTGCTTGGATCATCTCATCCTTTAGTCTTTGGATCTTGGAGTCTATGTTTGTGTATAAGTCAATGTCAATGGAGTCTTTTTTTGATTTTCTGGACCCCTTTTTGGTGTTCATTTCCTTGATGGATTCATCCAGTCTGTCGGAAATAGCTTGTCTACGTTGCAACTTTTCGCTTTCAATATCAGACATTGTTATAATTGTTGTTATTGGTGTTGTTATAATGTGATATATAAAGAGTTTTAATTACTGAAATACTAATACTATTTTCTTCCAAGTGTTTTTGTTTTTTTTTTTTTTTTTTTTTCTAAAAGAGAGAAAAAATTTTCTTTCTTCTTTCTGTTCACGTTTTATTTCCTGTTATGGCAAAAAACACACAGAATCAGGGTAAACAATCTATTGCATGTCCTTCATATCCTTTTCAATAACCTTGTTCAAGTATACAATCCCTTCTTGTTGAAGATCCAATACATCAACAATGGCATTGCTGATGCTGTCGTTGTTCTCTGTCAACACATCAACCTTGTTTTTGATATCACCGAATCTCTTTTTCAAAATACTCAGTCTATTCCAGCAATCATTGCTTACCATTTTGTTATTAGAATCTTTAATTTGTTGATTAATTTTAAAAGTCTCCATATTGATATTCATGTTGTGACTTTGTGAATCATTCATGGTCAATAATCTGATTTTGGAAATAATAATATGGATTTTGTTGTTTAATTTATCAACTTTTGCAATTAAATTTTTTAATAAAATGGAATTATTTAATACTTGTTCTTTTGTAGGTTCATATAATTCAAGGTATAATTTGTTAAGGGTTTGTCTCATGGCGATTATGTAGCTTTGTTGTAATTTGAGTCTTAAGTATTCCTGTTCAACATTGTCTAGACAGATAGGAACAGAAGAAGAGTCTTTTCTGTTGTTTAAGATGATTTCCCATTGCTCAACATTCTTAGTAATAGGCTTTGTAGGTTCCATATTAGATTTGTTGTAAACAACATGTTGGAACTTACAGTTAGGAGTTAAAGGTAAGATTTGTTGTTGTAGATTTAAGATAACATCCGCTATTTGGTTAGAGTATGATGTAGGTTGGCTGAATGTGATGTTCATTTTTGGTTTTATATTTTGGTGTGTTTTAGTTAATTTCTTTTTCTTTTTTTTGTTTTTGTTGGGTTTTCCCATTAAGAGAAATATATTAATATATCGGATATAAGACACATATATAATAAAATATAAGTAATATTAATATATATATATAAGTAATATTAATATATATATATAAGTAATATTAATATATATATATAAGTAATATTAATATATATATATAATAACTATTAATATATAATAAAATATAAGTAATATTAATATATAATAAAATATAAGTAATATTAATATATAATATATTAATGTATCGGATATAAGACATGTATGATACATATATAAAGGGGTTATATTAACTAATAATTACTATATATTGGATATAACACTACTAAATATATTTATAAATAAGTATTATAATATAATAATATTATTATACCGGATATAACACTATTATATTTAATTAATTAAATGATCTAGAACTAATACTATATTCCTTCCCTTTGTATAAAAATCAATTCCCCTCTTATTTTTTTTTAAATAATAGTTTAACCCTATTTTGTGTTAAATTTTTTATTTTTTCTACGGAGAAAATATACTTTATTTAGTATTTTTTTTTAAAAAAGAAAATTACACAAAATATAACACCCAACAGATTATACCATTACTATGCACAACCAAACAATGCACCGACTTATCAAGAAGAGATACTTCAGAAAACTACTAGCAATTTCAATTCTAATAACAGGTATTGCCTTGTGCACTGTACATCTTAATAATAACACAAGTGATCCAATTCCGGAATACTCATCAAAAATCAAATATGATTACATAATGAAGGAAATCATGTCCTTTGATCCAAACATAGACAAACCATCATCAATAAGCTTTTTTGAAGATGATATGATATCCAACCAAAGATCCATTAATAACAATTCATTAGGTCATTACATAAATAGAGGGGAAAATATAGAAATGTGTGATGTCAATACTTGGAATGAAGCATTAAATTATTCAAACTTAAAAAACAAGTACTTAAGAATCTCATCTCTGATGGAAATGAAATTAAACAAATTCCATACATCATTCCTAAATCATTTAAATAAAGACAAAAAATTTAATAAAATAATAAAAAATCATGCCAAAATGTTCAAAGGAAATGGTATTGTAATTGGTGGTGGTGGGCACCATTCCCTTATGACTGCTTCTGTACTTCATGTACTCAAAAACGTTGTTAATTCCACCTTACCAGTTGAAGTTATGATTCCAGATGTGTTTGTTTCCAAAAGTGATGAACAATTCTGTGCGTTTATTTCAAAGGAATATGATAATGTCAAATGTATTTACCTGAGAAATCATTTCACTCCAAGACTATTACAAGCCAAATATAAGTTTGCAGGCTTTCAATACAAGGCATTAGCATTATTAATAAGCTCCTTTGAAAATGTGTTGTTATTGGATGCAGACAACTACCCTATAAAGAACATTGACCATTTATTTGATGATATGATGTACCAACAAAAGGGTCTTGTTGTATGGCCTGATTTCTGGAGAAGATTCACACACCCAACATTTTATGAAAGTGCTGGAATTACCATTGATTTGAATGAAAAGATCCGTGATTTTACCTTGGACTTAGAAACACCTATAAGAACGAATGACGGCTTGCATAGAAAAAACGACCGTATAATGCACGAGTACAAGGGTACAATTTCAGATGCATCTTCCGAAAGTGGACAGATGCTCTTCAACAAAAAGAAGCACTTCAAGACATTGATTCTTTCTTTGTTTTATAATACATATGGCCCAAGGGTCTTTTATCACTTGTTGAGTCAGTACTCACCTGGTCAGGGTGATAAGGAGACCTTCATAGCAGCAGCCCATGTTCTTGATCAAATCAACAAGTCTCCAAGAAAATCATACTACCAAGTAATTTCCCAGCCCAGCATGGATGGGTTTTTGTATCCTGATGGCTTCAAGGCTGTTGGGTACTATCAAAAGGACTTAAAGCACGACTTGGAACTTTACAAAACAGCCATGCTTGAGGGTACCAATGGTCATGAAACAATGGCTAGACACTTTAGTGCATATGGTACCAGAGAGCATACTCTCTTTTTGCATCTGAACTTCCCCAAGTTCAACCCCTTGGAGCTTGCATTCAACAATGAGTTTTGCATAGATGGAGTTCGTTACAGAGCCATCACCGGCAAGCTGTCCCTTGGGGGTTTGGACATTGAAAAGGAGATTGTTTCCTTCCACATGAAGTTGTTGTGTGCAGACAACAAGATGGATGCGGCCTTTGACTTGCGTGATGATGTGACCAAGATGCAGGTGTGCAATTACTTGAACGACAGAATGCTGTTGCTAACCTCAGTTCCCCTGGATGAGCCAGATGACATAGTTTAATATATATATATTGGGCATCTTGTTTTGTTTTGTTTTTTTTTTTTTTCAAAAAAAATTAAAATATCGTATATAAGCGCCAAAAAAAAAAAAATGGAGAGTTTAATGATGAATACTTTCGCTTTTTGGAGAGTTTGCCACTTTGGCGGGTAAAATTTGACATGAAAAGTAGATTTCAGAATTAAACAAGTTTTTGACAACATATGATACACGTTCAAAAGTCATAAAATAGTTGAAGAAATCCTTTTCTGTGCTTATAACATTTAAAAGTTCTACTTATTTACAAATTCAAGTCAGTCCATGTGTAAATTTAGATTAAATGAGCAAAATATCTGGAAAAGTCAAAAAAAAAAAAACCACAGCTCCAGATATTCGCACCAAAAAAAAAAAAATGACAAATATGGTGGGAAAACCAGATCTGGAAATCATTTTTCTATGGTAGACTTTCCATTTTTATATTTTTTTGAAAATGAAATAAGACGAGCTGTGAAAACTCCCTTATTTATGAAAATTTGACAAAACAAAAAAAGAAAAGAAGATTCTAAATGTGCATTCTATGGACCAATCAACATATATATATTTCTCTCCACACTAATGCTTAATCTGAGGCTTAGATTGCTGAAAAACAGACAAACAACGGCCTATGTAATTGGTGGTTTGGTTTTTCTGTTGATATGGCTAGCTGTTTATTTCACTGCCAACAATCCAAATGATCCGGGGAAGTTTTCCAAAGGGATTTTTGATGCTTCTTCCGAGACCATTGTGATTGATGATGAGGTTGTTGCTGTGGACATTGATGCTAACCTCACTGACAATGTGTTCCAGGACATCATCAATACCATTGCGAAAATGGGGCCTGTGGTCAGTGTGCCGTTTTCCCAGACTTTTTCTGAACCTGATACCACCACTGATTTCAGAGATGACTCCCTTGGGTACTACAAGAAGAAATGTCCAAACATAAGAACCAATCTCAAGGAGTGGAAGGATACATTGTCCTACAAGTCTCTTGGGGAGTCATATTTGGTTGTGAACAGCAATATCAAAGAAGAAATCGCCAAGAAACACAAGGCCTTTATTGAACACACAAAGACACATTGGGAATACCCGGAAAACTTCTACCACGGCAATGGGATTGTCATTGGTGGTGGGGGCAAGTACTCCTTGCAAGCGTTTGGAGTAATCAATGCGATTCGTGACTTGAAGACCACTTTGCCAATCGAGGTTCTGATTCCTTCAAAGCTTGAACAGGACAAACCATTTTGTGAAATGCTAACACACAAGTTCAAGGATGTGAAGTGTATTTTTCTACAGGATATTTTTGATGATGAGTTTTTGAGCACACACGAGTTCCATGCCTTCCAGTACAAGTCCTTGGCTCTGATGGCATCATCCTTCCAGAATGTTTTGTTGTTGGATGCAGATGATTTCCCTATCAGAAACATCAATGATATCTTTGACAATGAGATTTTTGCAGAGAATGGGATGATTGTATGGCCAGATTTTTGGAGACGTACCACCCATCCATTCTTCTACGAGAGTGCCGGTATTGAAATTGACTTGACAACCAGAGTAAGAAATCTCTTTGAAGAGGTGAATGACAACGTTTCGGTTGATGCAGATTTGCCATACCACGATTTCAAGGGTGCCTTGCCGGATCCATCCTCTGAAACAGGAGAGTTCATGATCGACAAAAAAAGACATTGGAAGTCATTGATTCTATCTTTGTACTACAATGTCCATGGACCGAATGTGTTTTATCACTTGTTCTCCCAATATGCCGCTGGGCAGGGTGACAAGGAGACTTTCTTGACCGCAGCACATATCCTGGACTTGCCATACTACCAAGTATTCATCGAACCATCTTTGGATGCGTACTTTGAACCTAAAGAAAATGCTAATAGATCAGTGGCGTATTACCAAAAGGATTTCAGAAAAGACTATGAGTATAGATTTATGACCAAACAAAAGGACATGAATGATTATTTGAGAAACAAACACACAAAATCAGACTCCTTGTTTGCACACTGTAACTTACCAAAATTCGATGCTGTCCAAATGGCTGGTAAAAACGATTTCACCACAATCAAAGAAAACAAACACTTCAGAGCCTTGACATGCAAGGACTGCTTGAAGGAAGTTGATCTGGAAAAAATGATCACTGTATCTTACTACGAAGAGGTGTGCAGAGAAGACCAGGAAAACAATGTTTTCAATTACTTGGTGAAAAAGGACTTTGACAAGATATGTACATACTGGAAGCACAGATACAACCTGGTGATGACCACAGGCATGGAAGATTGAGTATATAGAAACAAATAATTTGATTATTATTATTATTTTTTTTTTTTTTTTGGATTCTTATTGCATTTCGCATTATTTTATTTTATATAATATTGGGAAAATAGCATATATAATTGTGTGTTTGTATACTTGGGAGGAAAGATCGAGCACAAAGTAACATTTATGATCTTGGCTTTTCCTTCTTTTCCTTCCATAAAGCTAACAAAGAAACACCGGAGACCTTAACGACCTTGAATCTGACACCCGGGATATCACCCTTAGCCTTACCCTTTCTACCGAAACCAGCTAATAAGACTTCGTCATTTTCATCAACAAAGTTTAAACAACCATCATTTGGAACGAAAGCAGTAACCTTCTTACCGTTCTTGATTAATTGAACTCTGACACACTTTCTGATAGCAGAGTTAGGTTGCTTGGATTCAATACCTAACTTTTCCAATACAATACCCTTGGCGTGAGAAGCAGCACCGAATGGGGAGTATTTGAAAGCTGTTCCCAACAATCTCTTCTTGTAAGATTGTTCAGCCCAACGGCTATTTATGAATGTTAATTTGGATGGGGTGTTAATATTTTTGATGGTAAAAAATATAAGTGGATAGTTGTTAGTAAAAAAAATAATGTTTCTTTGGTTTTGTTTGAATGTTTGTAGAAGGTTGGGGGTCTATAAGGTGGTATCAACTTCAAATCGGAGTTTAATTGAGTGTTTTTTTGCTGATTGTTTCATTCTCATAGAATATACAGTTACTATTTTGTGAGTTTTGTTCATGTGTCTGTGTTTGGATATACAATTCAAACATGCCATAAAGGATACTTTTCAGTATTTAAATAACTGAATTCTGTAGTATTTTTTATCTACAGAAAAAAAAAGAATAAACACTGTCTTGATTGTAATATCATTTTATGTATTTCTCTCTCGTTGCATTGATCTTCCTTTTTTCTGATATCGTTTTTTCTTTCACATTTGTGCATCCTACACAAATACTGCATCTATTTCATTTCTAGATTCATTCCTAGCACTGTATTATTGCTGATATACTGAGTGTCTCATTTCACTCATCGTCTTCTTTTTTCAATCTCAATCATGTTTTTCTCTGAACACATAACAGTGTGCTATAAAACTGTACTCTTCATTGTCGATACTCTTTTATAAATCCAATTTTCTAACGTTCATTCATTTAAAAAGCTGTCACCACTTTGTGTGGCCAGTTTTCTCCACTTCTTTTTCGATATCTCTTTTCTATAGTACATACTTGTTTCTTCTGTGAACTCTTAATTTTCTAGCGGCGTTCAAACCTCTTGGCTTACCGTTACCCATGTTGATTAATAAAGTTTTAAGATGGTTTTTGTTTGTTTTGTATTCTTTTTTCTACTAAAAGATAACTTTTTTATTTATAAATATTACAGTAAATCTTGATAATAATAAATTTTCTAGTAACGAGCATTACAGAATAATTAGAGTGTAACCAAAAGTAAAAAAAAAAAATAAAAAAAAAAGTGAGAGAAAGAAAGTAAAAAAAAAATTTAATGGATTTTTTTTGCAGTACAACAGATTCACTATTTCCCAATTAGGAAACCACTTTTGTTACAGCAAAAAAAAATAATAATATTAATTTTGATATGTGTAACAAATATTTTAGTATTACTGCTGTCATACCCAATAAATGTATGACTTTATTTTTTAAACATATATATGTGATATATGATGTATGTGGGGGTTTTTTTAGACAGAAAAACTGTTGGTTCTATTTCTGTCTATTCAAGGTCTTTAGACAGAAAAAAACTATATCTTGTTTGTATTTTTTGTCGTAATGTATTTCCCAAATAAGTAATTGGTTTTTAATAAAAAAAAAATATATATTCTTAACTGTTTTTTTTTTGTTACAATAATTTTGTGTGGGGGAAAAAAAAAAAATCAGGATTCGGTTTTTTTGTTTCTTTCAGATGTAATCACGTGTCGATTTTGCAAAGCACCCACGTGATACAGCGCTACCATGCAGAGATATTTTTGAACAAAAAGCACAATTCTGTTTTCCCTATTTTTTTTTTTTTTTTTTTGCAAATTCTCCCCCATTATACCGCTGTATGATCTCTCTCTTCCACCATAATTATCTAATATAACCAACCAAAGATATGTCCTCATTGAACCCATTTGAACCTAGCGACTTGTTCCATTGCCAAAACATCAACATCGACCCCTTTGTAGAAAACTTCCCTACATTCTTCTACCTTGAATACCTTATTCTCAATCCAAACTATGTATTCAAATCAACTGAAACTTTGACATACAAGAATACCTCTGAACACATATCGGGGTACATAATAGGTAAAGTTGAGGGGTCTCAGGAATATCACTCTCACATCTCCGCCTTGGCTGTTGATAATGAATACAGAAGAATAAAAATCTCAAGCAATGTTTTGCTGGAATGCTTCAAAAACATCTCGGACTACATATCAAAAGTGAAATTCATTGACTTGTTTGTGAAATGCGACAATAAACTAGCCCTACAACTGTATGAAAACATTGGGTATAAGATATACAGACGTGTTGTGGGGTACTACGACAGTGACCATGTGCCTAGTTTGAAGAGCAAGAACAGTGATTTGTTGGATGCCTATGACATGCGTTTGTGTTTGGCCAGAGACAACCTCCAATCAATGAAAAACGGAGGTCCAAACAACAGATGTTTACCTTCAGATGTGGTTTTTAAATAATTATTTATATATGTGTAGATCAAAACATTGGGGTCTTTAGGAGATCCGCCTGTTGGTCACCGCCTCTTGGCTTTGAGTTTTGTGGTTGTTTGCCCTTGTATCCACCTCTGCCTCTGCTGTTGCCCCTGCTGGTGCCTCTTCTCACAGCACCTGATTCTCCGAAGGTGTCGTAGTTGGTCTTTCTGGCTTTGGCGGCATTGTATTTGGTTTTGCTGTACTCCTCCTCATCATCAAAGGAATCAAAGAAGGAACTTTTTTTAGGTTCACTAGGAGCTTCTTTCTTGCTCTTGCTACGCATGGCCTCAAGTTCCTTTTGGAAGTGTTCTTGTTGTTTCATGAAGTCGTCTTGTTCCTCTTCTTCTTCTTCTTCGGATTCTTCTTCCTCCTCCTCCTCCTCTTCTTGAGCAGCTTCTTCTATGAAATTCAACTCACTCAAGTCATTCCCCGCAAATGATAGAGCATATCCAGGTTGGTAGGCTGTGTATGGTGGTGTTAGGGTTGTTATGTTGTTCATGGTGATTGTCCCGTTAGAGATATCCAAACTCTGAAGGATCCCCCTGTACTGGGCCCCATTGGTTGTAGTGACTGAGACTTGTTTTCCTGTATAATCAGCGTCCATAATGTATTAATATTGGTTGGTTATCTCTTTTTTGTTAGACACAAATAACACCAAAAAAAAAAAGAAAGAGTATATATTTACACAGGGGGACGAAAAATACCTTTTTCAAAAAAAAAAAAATTATCATTCCATTCATATATACACCGGACTTAAGCCCTCAATCAAAACTGCAACCATTCAGGCAAGTGCTGTTTGATAAAGAAGTACGAAATAGGCTTGTTCTCCTCAACCAAATAAGCATCCAGTCTGTTCAAACACTCATACGGATCATCCACATTCTTCATCTGCATATAAGTCTTCACCGCCTTGATCATCACGTGTCTTCTGTTATACTTTTTGATGAACTTCGCCTCACATTTCATTTTCCATTTAGTACCAAAGTCTGTATTCATTTGATCAAAAGAATGGCCATACTCGTTGATTTCATGGAACTGGTCCCATATATCCACAGCGGTTTTGGTTTTTTCTGAAATCTTCAATCCAAACAATGTAAACAAATCCTCCTCAGTAATAACCTCCTTGTCCTTGAACTCATCCGGAATAGTCACCACTGCCTTCACATACCTCTTCTTGTTTTTCATCACCTTGTTTTCAGTTGGCGTTGGTTGAATGTATACATTTGCAAACTGTTGGATGACTTTGGTCATGTTTCCACCATTATGGCTTTCATTAGGGGATGCAGCTGAATTCGCCATTGTAGCATCAACAGAAGGGGTTTCTACATTGAACTTGCTGAATGATGGGTTTGATGAGGGGATTTGGGGTCTTGGCATTACTCCAGAGGACAATCTTACATTCGAAAACTTTGGTGATACAGCCATTGGATTCATGTTGGGTTTGTAGTTCATCAATAAACCTGTATCATTCAAGGGACTTTGGATGTTGATTTGGGGAGTCTCAATGGACATGTTGTTGCTCATCATCATGTTTGGACTGGTATAAAAGATATTGTCCTTGGTTTGGCTCATAGACATCATCCCATTGAACAACATGTTTTCTCTGTATGGGGTATTCATCAAGTTGCTGTTGACTGAACCGATGTTGAATGGCATGGTTGGCTGTTCTTGAGCTACAGGCATAACATTGATATTTGGAACAACCACACTTGGCTTCTTGGGTATGTTGTCTAAAACAACAGCAGACCCCAAGACCTCCTTGATTGGTCTTAGCTTGGTGTTTTGTTTTTGTTCAACATTTTCTCCTTTGTTTTCAAGCATACGCTTTCTCTTCTTGATCAGTCTTTTCTTGTACATACGAATGGCCTTTCTGTGAAGTTCCTTGATGGCATCATATTGATTGTCTTTACCTGTCCCACGCATCTTCTTACCGTGTTCTTTTTTGTGATTACGCACTGATCCAGGTTGACTTGATTCATTGTCTTCCATCTCATCATCTGAGTACATTTGGGAATTGGCAGTATTCTGAGTGGTTATTCTGGATATAGGTAAAGAAGAATCAGACATGCTGAAGTCCTCGTTGTCTGCGGTCTTGACTTTATGTAAAGACTTTCTTTTACCCTTTTCATTCTTGTGTTGTTGGATTTTCATTTGATTGCTCAATTCCTCTTTGGTATCGAACTGAATGCTCTTCTTGCCCTTCAACAACACAAGTTGATCACTGCTTTTGTCTTTTGGGAAATGATTTTGATTTGTAACAGGAACTGAACCCTCATCTTCAGGTTCAGTACCATCTTCATCATCGCTTTGATAATCCTCGGAGTACATGCCAGCCTTGTTGTTGTGGCTTAAACCACTAAGACCACTCCATCCACTCATTCCAGAAACACTTATATCCAAACTCTCGTCTGAATCACTTGAATCCCAGTCCTCATCCGTTGAGGAGACTGTGGCGTTTTCTGAAATCACATAATCATTGCAACTTTCACAGTACTTCCCCACTTCTGGTGATTCTGTATTCTGCATGTTATCATCAAGGGTGTATCCATCAGCAATGAGTCTGTTCAACTCATCAAGTTCCTTTAAATTCAACATATCTTCAGTATCTAGCAATTTCATCAACTCATGCTCGCTGGTCATCAATGCATCATTGTGGGGACCTTCGTGCATTGCAGATACCTTGATGTGTTTTTTGTGGCCCTTGTTCATCTTTTTGTTGTTGATTTTGTTCAAGTTCTGGGCATTTGACAAGGAATCAAATCTGACGTTGATGTTGTTGTTGAACAAGTTGCTGTCTTTCTGGCTCTTGTCGTTGATGTTTCCAGTAGGGGTATTGTTGTTTGTAGTTGTTTCGTAATCAGCCTCTGAGAAGTTGTACTCGGTGTAATCGTTTGAAGGGTGGCTTTCGGTAGGTGTCTTGGTTTGTGGAGTCTTTTTCTTTTTCTTTTCTTGTTCGATTTTTTTCTTTTTGTTCAGGTATGATGAAATGACTTTAAGACCCTTGTTGATTTTGTTGTAGATAACTTTTTTGGTTTCAAACTTATTTTGTAGTTCGTTGTATTGCTTTTGAAGTTCCATGTACTTGTTAGGATCCATGTTTTCCTGCTGCATGTCATTGCCATCTTGGTTGTCCATTATTGGTGTGTTATTTGTTATCTCGATGGGTATTTCTACAAAATGTGTCCTTTTTTTTTTTGATTGATTGATGTTTCCCATTAAAAAAAAAAAGAGAGAGAGAGAAAGAGAAGACAGAACAGGAATTGATGAAAAATAAAGTATTAAAAGGATTATATATATATATATATATATATTTATACAAGGATATAAGAGTTATAATCCGTGATACAATGGAAAATAAAGTATAACTATACACTGAGAATGTGGCTTTTTCAATAAATAAAGCCAACCCTTTTGTTGTTTATTTTAAAAAGAGGCAACATGAAATGGTATTAAATTCTGTTGTTTATAGCAGAATATATATATTTAAAATATACGTATAAAGAAAATAAATAAAAAAAAAGAGACACAAAACATCCACATAATAATAATTATAAGCGATAATTTAATAAAATTTAAGCGTAAAAAAGATTTAATAAAATAAAAAAAAATAAGACACACAGCATTTAAAAATATATATATTATTATTATAACGGAGATAAGAATATAAAGAATATATAATAATAATCAAATAGTCACGTGTATTAATAGCATATCACGTGTACTGAAAACAGTCACGTGCATCTAAACCAATAAATATATATGAAACTTATATCATACAATTATTATTTTTTTTTATATACTACATGTATATAGTTTTCTTCTTCTTTTTTTGCACATATTTGTTTACTCTTCATATTTCTTATATATTAGATTCATACAACAACAAGTTAAGAAAAAAACCAACATACATATATATACCATGAGCACTACTATCAGCAGACAACAAATACTCACATGGATCAATGAATCCTTAGATCTTAACATCACAAAACTAGAAACACTTGGGCCTGGTTCTGTGTACATACAACTTCTAGATTTCATCAATGAAACCCTTATGAAATCAGAAAACAGAATCCCTCTTCAGCTAGTATATTGGACAGATGATGTATTGCAAACAGAAAATGAAGACAACTCAAAAAGGAGAGCTTTAAGAATGATCAAAAATTACAAAATCGCAGGCAAAGAAGAAATGACTTCTAATTACAAATTACTCCAGAAGTGGTTCTTACAAATGAACATAAACAAAAAAGTTCTTATGGATAAATTAATGCAATCAAAATTCCAAACAAACCTTGAGTTTTGTCAATGGTTCTACAAGTACATCAATGGTCTTGTTGCTGACAAGGGCTTTGTGGATATCTTTGAATTCATAGCACACACAAAAGAACAGGGTCTTTATGATGCCGTTGAAAGAAGATACTCCATAACCCAAGCCCCATCTTCTACATCAAGTTCAAGAAGCTCTATCTTGGAGTCTGCGAGCTCAAGAAGATCGTCTATTCTGCCAAAGAGAAATGTATCCTCAAGAACAAGCACCAGCTCAAAGGCCGTGAAGACCACAAGAACAGAAAGCACAGATTCCATCTCTGAAGACAACCTTAGATCAATCAAGAGAAAGTACGAAAATATCATCCAAACCATAAACACAGAAAGACAGTTCTACTTCGACAAGCTGAGAACATTGGAGCTCTTGATGCTCTCGATCCAGGAAAACAACAGTGTCCGTGAGAACCCTGAGCTGCAACAAATCATGAACCATGTTTTGAAGATCTTGTATGAAGGCGATCAACCCCAATCCACAGAGGACTTGAACAATATCATTGATGATGAAGTCAAAAAGACGGATTTGAATGATTTCAACAACACAGAAATTAGAATGTTGTCTATCAATGACAATGAGTTGTTTTAAATATATATACAAGTTATGTAACTACTTATCTAGGTACTTTTCAAATTCGTTGTGTGTTTCAGGGTATGGTCTTTTGCCCAGCAGTTCAAGCATGTCTTTTCTGGTTATGGTTTCTTTTTCCAACAAACGATTAGCAACCTTTTCAACAGCCTCTCTGTGTTCAGTCAATAGTCTCACACAAGCATCATGGCAATCAGTG
>JAJMDJ010000012.1:0-49297 GCA_030573495.1 Hanseniaspora nectarophila
AGAGGACCGTGAACTCTGACTCTTTCAGTGGAATCCAAGTTGGTCATTGAACTGTTATTTTTGATTGCTGATATGGTTGTGTTTGATCCGTTGTGTCCATTTCCGCCTAAAGGCCCATTGTAGTTATTGATATCAACATCCAAGACTTCTCCTCTTTGGCCTCTTTGGGTCATCTTGCTGGAGTCAGCGTTGTATACGACATCATCGTCATTGTCGTTAGCATCAGCTATATTCCCATAAGAGTTTGATACACCAAAGACTTGGTTCATTTTATTTTGGTATCCTTGGGATGTATTTATCTTTCCGGTCAATGAAGAATTAGGACCATTTTTTGGGAAGGCTAGAACAGGGGCAGCCTTTTTGTTTTTATTTCTATGTGGAGTACAAGCATCGAATGGACCATCGTGATGGAAGGCACCACCGAATAAACCAGTAACATCCAACTTGTCAATGGTATCAACGTTCTTGGCTATGGCAGGTTTGCTTGTCTTTGAGGACTTTGACTTGCTGTGGCTCTTGGATCTAGTTCTTGATTGCTTGACATCTTTCGGAGTGGAATTTCTTTTTCCTGGTGCAATCTCGTCATAAGAAGGAGGCAAGTCATGAGAAACTCTGTTATCGTTCATTTCATATTGTCTTCTGACTCTTTCCTTTTCTTGTTCAGCAGTTGGGTAGTTTTCAGTGGCTCTTGTAGGAGATTGTCTGTATCTGTTATTAGCAGATTGTTGAGGTTGGTTGTCTTCTTCGTAATCTTGTAAAAATGGGTTCTTTCTATTCATGCTGTGGTTGCTTTGTATACTATTACTGCTTATATTTCTTTGTCTATTAAAAAATGGAGTTGGTTGATAAGAATAATTTGTTAGTAAATGAATTATGTTATGATTGTTTTTATTTGTTGATGAAGGATTTTCAAATAATCGATGAATGTTATATTTAGCAACCTTGAGGCTTGATAAAACGGAAAAAAAAAAAATAATAATAAAATCAAGCCATATTTTCCTGACTCCCCTTTTATTTACTCTTATTTTATTTTATTTTTTACCCCCCAAAAAAAACCACAAACAAACGATTGCTAATGGGGGGAGAAAAATGTAAATTTCCCTTTTTGGCTTTATGTTTGTTTTTTTTTTGTTGAAGGAGGGTAAATACCCGCTTTGGTCGATTTTCTTTTTATACTTCCTATTCCGGGTCATGTCCGAAATGGGAAAAGCGCGCTTATCTTACTATAACCTAATGGAGTTTCTCTTTATAACATTCTTCACATTAATTGTCAATCCCATCAAGTCACTCGACATTCTTTGCTGCTGCTTCTCTTTTCTTTTTTTTTTTACATACCTGTAAAATCCTTGTGGTGGTTTGGCAAAATCTAGTTTGTTGTTGCTTCCTTGATAAGTATTTTCCTTGCTGCTGTCTGTTTCATAATGATTCAGAATATCATCCTCATAAAAAGCTGATGATCTTTGAGAATGGAAACTAGATGAAGATCTGTTGCTGTGGTTCATCACCGGTCTGTAGTACTGGCTATTGAACGGGGATGTTGAGTTCCCTTGAGACAAGTGCTGGTTCTGCTTGACCCACCTTTGGAAATCTTCATCTGTTTCGTATTGATTCAAAGATGCATCTTGTTGAGTTTGACTTGCATTTCTGAAAGGGTTGTTTACGGAGTATGGTCTTTGAGACCCTGTTTCACCTGTGCTTTGGTAACGTTGCATTTACGATATATTATTTTATTGGTTGACTTGGTGGTATGTATTAATATATCAGATCAGCAATTAACAACACGTTTTAAACGAGAAATTCTTCTTTTTTTTTTTCTGATCATGAAAAAAAGAGTTGAAAATTTTTTTTTTTTTTTTTAATTTTTCCTGCCACAAATTTGGTAATATGGTTTCCGTATGGGAAAAATTCCAACAACAAAATAATATGCGCCAAATCGGCATTTCCCCTTTTAGGAAATGTTTATACCATTAATTAACAATAAAAAAATATATAACCATTTGCTTATCTAAAAGTGCATGTACTTTTGTGCAAAAGTAGCTTCTTCAGCATGTGTTTGAACACTTCCTACAGCAACATAGTCTTTCTTCTCAATTCTTTTGTTAACATCTCCATTCAAAACACTCATGTAGTGATCCAAAGTTGGCAGCTTTTCAATGTTGGTATCTTCAAACATGATTTGGTATCTCATAATGTTATTGTATTGATCAATTGACATCAACAAGTTGCTTGCACTGCTTTGTTGATATGGGTACAACACCTCACACTTCAAGAAACCATTGTTTCCTCCAGACATAATGCTCTTCTTCTTGCACCAGAATTGTATCATATTTCTGGCTTTTCTGTTTATTTCACTATCGGTTATTGGGAAAATTCCTGATGGTAATGCTAGTGGCATGTTGGTACCTATGTCATAATCCAATAAATCCTTCAACAACAATGGATTGGTATTTTGGTTGTATGAGATCCATACTTCATTACCATTGAAAATCAAGTACAAACCACCGTTTTCTAATGATTTCAAGGAGTTGCTAACCTTCAAGGTTTGGGTGCTCTTGAAAGTCATCAAGTTCATTCCTTGGTCATAAAATTCAAAGTCCTCATCCAACATGCTTGCATGCATTGGAATGATCTGTGGGTATACCTTCAACATCAATTCATTCAATGGAGTAGTCAAGAACAAGAAGTATGCATTGATTCTGTCGTTTCCTCTGGTTGATTGCTTAGCTTGAGGCATTAACAACGACTTTTCAAAACTCAATAATAACAATGGCAAGAATTTCAAAGATTCAGGAATAATAGCCTTGTTGTTCAACTTGTGGTTGTTGGTTGTTGTCTTGTATTGCACAATAATCTCACCCATCTTATTATCTATGTTCTTTTTGATTATTTCATAATCAGTGGCTTGGTGTCTCAATGAAACACAAGTCCCCTTGATGATAATATCAGCAACGTTTTCTTGATCAACAAACTTGTAAACTTCAGATACATTTTTGGTAACAGCAGCTGAAGTATTAATAACTCTGATTTTTCTTTTACCATTCAAATCAGTATACAAAATAGCAGCTTGGATGTGAACATCAGATTCCTTAATTGTACTATCATGCTTCAACAAACAACTAACATTGGATCTATTGGTTATAACAGGGAATTGAGGATCAGGTCTTTCAAACATAGATGATTGATTGTAGTAGCTATCAACTCTTAATCCATTACTAGTTCTAATCTTCAAAGCACATTGGTAACCAATGTTTGATGAAACAGATTGGATATAATCAGATTCAATCTTCAAATCATCCTTATTTGCTTTAAAGTGTGGATAATAGTGGATTTCACCACCAGTGTTCAAACACAAGTAACCAATATTACACAAGTCAACAAATGCAGAAGTGGTGACAAAAATATCAATGGAACATGATTCCTTTAGTAATCTGTTACCTATCTTTCTATAGTATTCTTGATCACCAAACTTCAAGTTCTTTTGGAAAGCATCGTCTTTTCTTAATTGCAAAGAACCTCTGGCATATACAGGAAGAGTATTTAAAGATGTCATAATCTTACCACCTTGGGCATGTTCCTTCAACATGGACATAGCAGCTTCAATAGCAGGTCCAAAACAAATATCTGGCAAGTGCATTGGAGCATTGTTTGAGACATGGTTCTTCATTTGTTGCAAACAGTCTTGGATAACATGCATGCTTTCAGCAGGCTTGACAAATAGACCTTGGTAGAATGGGATAAATACAGAACCGGATTCATTACCAGGAGTTCTGGTATCACCATACAAATCACCAACAATGAATTCCTTGGCTCTTGAAAGCTCAGGTGATAGCTTGAAGAAGTGCAAGTTTCTATCAAACCCTAAAATGGCAACCTTACAGTTTGGTTGTTTGCTGCTGATTACTTCTATAGCATTTTGAGTGGCTTCAATAATGGCCAAAGAAGAACCATTCATGTTAGCAAAAGATGAAATATCTATCATGAAAACATAATGCAATGGCTTTGATTCTTGATTTGGAGTGTGCCAGTATTCCTTTGGGGCATCAATATCAGTGCATCCACCATTCATGTTGTTCATTCTCAATCCTTGCATGTTCATCGCAGCACTCAATGACACGGTGTTCAAAACGGGGTTCTTGGATTGAGTCTTACACAAGTTACAAGTCATGAACTGGTTGTCTGGACTGAAAATGAAGTTGTGGTTGTTGTAGGCTCTACATCTTTGACATCTTAAAATACCAGCATCATTATCAACCTTGTTGAAGTGGGTTTGGACTTGACTTTCATCAAGTTCTTCAACTTCAGCATCAAAATCTAAGCTAGGTTCGCTAGGACTTTGATTTTGCAACGTCTTGGCGGTATTCAACTGTAAAGTTGGGGCAAATGGTTGAACATTAACACCAATTGGTAACTTGGTACAGTTTCTCAATGTTTCGTTTTCAGGAATATTGTACATTGTCAAAGACATGATTCTTGGGTCACAAGAACCAGTATCAACAGAGTAGAACTGAGTGGTTTTCATTGGTAGAATAGAGTTTCTGGATGTATCAAAGGTTGTTGTATTGTATTTTTCTTGGTCTATCAATCTTTGTTCGGCTAGGTTATAGTTATTTGATTCAGCAACTGGTTGTTGTGGAATTTCAACCTTTGCTTGTTGCTGAGGAATCGCTTGATTAAACCCATTTTGAACCGGTTGTTGTTCAAATTGATTGGGAAATGTAGGGGCAGCAAATGTAGGTTGTAGGGTATGGTGGGCTCTGGCAGGTTTCTTTCTTCTTCCCCCAACAACTGGTTGTTGAGATCCTGCTGAATTGTCATTCAAGTCCATGTTGTTAAACCCTTGTTGAACTGCTTCCATCTTGATATTATGAATTTTGGTTTGTACCTGAAATTCATAAACTAAACACCAAACCATTTTTTCAAGAAGAAAAAAAATAACAAAATTTATATCCTTTATTAAGACCATGCGTAATCCTACAAACGAGACACGCTCTCATTTTTTTTTTTTTTTTAATTTAAAAAAAAAAAAAAATTTTTCTCCAGTATTCGGTTAGGGGAATTTCTTTTAAAAATAGTAGCTCCAAAGACCCTGTATACCGTATTCTTGTCATCATAGTTAAGCAATTGTTCTAAAAATTTCTCATTATCATATATATCATTATTTACATTAAATTCAGGAATGCTGCAAAGGTGCACAGAAGATGCACGAAACTCATAAACAGTGTCCCTCTTTGAATTGCATTGCTATTTCCTAAATTGTGATGTGGGCTATTTTTGGTAACGTTTACCAATATGTTGGACAAAACTGTAACTGTTGACACTCCGTATAATGTCGTACTGGGCTCAATCTTTGTTACCATTGATTGATACTCAACGGTTACAACATAAAGACTTTGCTCCAAACTGTAAGATGTCTTTTTGCTATTGCTTGGTACAGCTGAATAGTATGTTGATCCAGATATTACTGTTGCTTGAAACGATGGAAGTGCTGTTTCGTAAAAAGACTTTGTTGCAGTTATGATCTCACCATTTGTGAAGATAGTTCCATATGTGAAATTGTATCCAAATAATTCTAAAATATTAGATCCATACTCCTTTGATTGTGTAGAGGCTGCTGAAAATGTTGTTAACAACAAGTTTGTATTGGTAATATTGGATGATTTTGCAAACGGAATGTAACCAGAACTCATAAACTTGGCTGTATCGTTATCGCCAGGTAGTGATCTTGATGTTGATGTTGATGTTGAAGGAGTTGCTGTAATAGAAGAAGGAATATGGAAGATACTAATAGATGTTGTAGAACTTGGACTGGAAACTGGACTGCTTGAACCTACTTTAACATTTCCAGTATCATTATCACGCTTTGCAAAAGATGGTGCTGAACTAAATGTGGCTGCTTGAGCTAAGGCATATTCATTTGCTTCAATATCGGCTACTAAATAACTGTATTTCAAAAATGGAACACCTAAGACGCTGATACCAGACAAATAACTTGGCTTCATTTTCAAGATACACGCACTGGCATGTTTACCGGAAATAGTTCTGAAGTAGACTGGAGTTTCATTGCCATTTTCATCAATGATAAAAGCGTCGGTGATAAATTCGCTCAAAGGAACCTTAATCGATAATTGACCAAATAGGAATTCCACCTCAGCATTGATATCACCAAGACTACAATCAACATACCAAGATTCCACACTTTCAACATAAAAAGCATTAGTTTGGATACTTATTTGTTGGATGATATCTATAGGTAAGAATGATGTGGTGTATCTTGAATCAAATAGAACTGGGGTTATGGCATTTGTTGTAGTTAAGTTAACCTTGTCTGAATTGTTCGCAATAACATTACATCCTGAAAGAGGGAAGATGGGATATCCCTGAGAGTAAAAACTTTGTCCTTGAGAAAACACTTCATAATATGGAATTGGTGTGAATTTGATCAAATCACCAGTAAACAAACTGCTGTTGACGTAATTCATCATTAAAGATCCTACTGAGTAATTACTGAAGACATCACTAGTTTGGTTAAAAGATGTGTTACCAAAGTCAACTGTATCAAAGGCATTTCCAGCAAGCCATAGACTATATCCAGAATGTGAAATAATATCTTCGTTTACTAATTGGTTCAAAAACATAAATGATGAGTTGAAATTGTTTGTAGCTGTTTGAGTATATTGCCAGTTTGTATTGTTAATAGGACCTGATAATCCAAGGGAGCCCATAAAAGGATATGAATCATAAGCAACCATAAAACCAAGAGTATCAATAATTAGTTCATTAACAGAAAAATCTCCTTGAACAAAAACATTGTTTTGCATGTCGCTTACAGACATGTTGGAAACATATGGAGTGCAATTCATTTGAATATTGTCAATAAATGAAAAATTCAACACGGTATTTTCTGTTCTAAAGGGTGTGATATTACTCTTATTGACGTTGTATGTCGCTAACAGACCTGGGTTGGTGTCAGAATCAGGCACCCATACGTAAGGCTGGGCAATATCCAAACGCAGGTATTGGTCCTGGTTTGTTATTGAAGCGTTAACATACCATAAACCAGTAACATCTATACCAACATCCAGTTGGTAGAATTTGTTTGTAATATTGTTACAACATGCCGCTGTTATAATGGCAGCAGTAAATATAAACTGCTTGGCTAAGTGCATTCTGGTTATTTGAATTGGTGAAGACTAAAAACGGACAAAAGATTAACAAGTAATTTGTCTATGCTATAATGATATTTTCTTATAAGACCTTTTAATAAAAATATCTAGGATGGGAGAAATCAATTATGATTAAGTTGTTTGGTTCTGTATAATCTTTATAAAGTGTATACTCACAAATTATGTTATTTAAAAATCAAAAATAATAATAACAACCTATTAATAAACTAAATCAGCCAAATGCGGTAAACTTCCAACTATTTGCTATTTTTTTTTCCGTAGTGCGATTAGGAAAAAAAGAAAAAAAAATTTAGACAAAAATTTTTAGCCAAGGAGGTGCACCAAAAAAAATAATTATAACAAGAATGTGGTATATGGGGGGTTTTTTTTGTCTTTACAACTGTTATGAAACCAAGGCTTTTGGTCGTGTTCCAAGTGTCAAATCTTTTCATACAACTCACATATTGAGAAGAACATTCAATACATCAATGATTATTTTTTCGTCGCTTATAGCTATCTTGTTATATACAAATAGAAAATAATAATAATAAGGTTATTTTCTTTTTTCTTATTTTTTTTCTTCTAAACTTAGCAGCACTGATAACAAAAAAACGTAATCTAAGAATAGAATTGTGTGAAAAAATAAAGACACTATAATCTATAATTATTGTTCAATAATCAAGGCAGTTTATTTAGAAAACAATAATAATAAAGCTTCTTTTAATAGTAGATTTCTATAGCTCTTTTGAAGATATTTAAATTATCAGTTATTTTATGATAATTAAAACTCACATCTTTTAACTGTAAATTTCGTTTTTTTTTTAAATATATATATATAAATACGGAGTTATGGAATCTATCGGTTAGAATTTATAATATATTCGTAATACATAACGTAAATTTCACTGATACTTATCTCCGATTTTGTATTTTCAAAGAGTTTTGTAATTTTTTTGTGCACCTTCCTATTTGGGTAATGTCACATGACTATCCAGATATTTTTGTTCAAAAAACAAAAAAAATACCCCCTCTTTCCCATAATAAAAATTTTAACTTTCAAAACAAAACAAAAAATCATAGTTTTTTTACTGGCAAATACTTTGTGATATTTCATCGTTAACATAAATCCCCCCAAAAAACAACACAATATATACCAGAAGTATTAATTTTACTATATAATTGCAAGATGTCTTTTAATATTGCCGCTACTAACAATTCCTGTAGTGAACAAATTGAAAAATATCACAACACTATAAGTAGATATATCAAAACATCTGATGAAGATTCCAACGTTGACATTGACAATGATCTCCAATTAACTCTTACAGCTTTATTCGATACTGCTGATGTTTTAAGTGAAAAGGAACCAAAGAAGTTTTGTGAAATTCTTATCCCATCATTCATCTATTTGTTGAAAAATGTTGAATGCAGTATGATCAAATCCGATTTGAACAATACCATTAGACATACAATCTTGGAAATCTTGGGCAAGGCTTACCCTTACATTATCAATCTATCTACAAGCCCAGAATTGATTCAATCAGAAAATCAACAATCAAAGCCATCCATCAAAACAGACAACATGGTTATCCCACCCAATCTAGTTGAGCCTCTTTTCAACTGTTTTTACAAAGATGTCTTACTACTTGACAATGATGTCAATGCTGTCTTGGCTTTGAAATTCATCAACAACATCTTTAAATTCTTTAGATACTTTTTACTAAACCAAGTTGGTGACTTTTTGGAAAACTTCTTATACCCATTATACAGAAATTCAGGTACTCTAATTCAAGAAAGCTTTTCAACAGAAAAACAAACAACAGAAGATTCCCAAACTTTAGTTTCGGGTCTACAATCTTTCAGAGTATTGGCAGAATGTCCAGTTTCCGTTGTATCTATCTTTTCATCCTTCAAATCCATTGTATCTGCTGAAACTGAAAAGTATCTGCCATTAGTTATGGAATTCTTAGATGCCCAAGTGAAATTTCAACAAGAAGCCAGAGAAGATTTTGAAAATTCCCAAATTCAAAAGCTTAAAGCATCATTGAACATTGATCCTAATGCTGATTTAACAGAATCACAAAAGTTCAAGATACAGAAAAACATACAAAGATACTGCTCTGTTGCACCAGCCATTGTTAATATGAACAGAAGAGAAGAATTTTGCGATTTGTTGACTGCTCAAATCAAATGTGCCTCTTTTTTGGTTTATATCTTCTTAAGAAACTATATTCCTGAGCTGTTGCAGCAACATGCTCCTAGAGTTCCTGGTATTTTATGCAGATTACTGCAAGATTTGCCTGCTGATATGACACACTTGAGAAAGGAGCTCTTACAAACTATAAGACACATCTTTTCCACACCTTACAAAAAGCTGTTCATTACCCACTTGCCTGTACTTTTGAATGAAGATGTTTTATTATCACAAGGTTTTACCAATAACGATGTTTTAAGAACATTGGCTTTATCAAACATTGCTGATTTAATTCACAACCTCAGAAGTATGTTATCACTAGATCAATTAGAAACATCTATTAATTTGTTTATAAAATACCTTCATGATACCACACTTCAAACTAATGTCCATATTATGAGCTCAAAGCTATTGACTAACTTGGTTGACTCGATTCTTGCACATGGTAAAGAATCTCCCCAATATGCACCAAGAGCTAGAAAACTAATGATATCCATAGTTGAAGGGTTTATTGCAAGACTAAAAATGCTCAACTATTCAAAAGATAGTATTGTTCATTATCAAGATTTATATGCCAAAAGAAAACAAAGAGCTTATGATGAATTACCTGGTAAAATAAAAGAAAGTGATAGAGAGGAATTCATCAAAAATGTCATTTTCAAAAACACTGAATCAAGATTTGAAAAACAAAAAGAGACTGCTTCTTCTGCTGAAGATGAAGATGTTGATATGGATTTACCAAGCAACTTTGCTGGTTTCTATATGGACAGATTTGATATCAAAGATCATTCCCCTATTTTGATCACTTCAAATACCAAATACACCAATGTAATAAATGTGACAAATAGAGAAAAAATGAGAGATCCTGATCCAGCTTCTTTGTTGTATGGAGCTCCTATCAAGGATGCCTTGTACCTGTACAGAACTTTGTTGCCATTTTTGAAGTCTGTCATAAGTGATTTAAGACAATTCAACCCACCACCTAATGAGTTTACCGAAAATCAAAAAACTTGGTATACCTTGGCCAGAATATTTACCCTAGAAGAAACCAAGTTGTTTAAAACCTTGTTTCATGAAACATTGAAAGGATTCATGTTCTTTACCAATAAAGTTGAATCAGAAGATAAATCCAGTGATGGGAATTCTACCGCTCTTCAAAAGAAGAAATACTTTGATATAAGATCTCCAAATCTACCTCTGTCTGTTTCAAGAGAGTCCAGAGATTTAATGGAATCTTTTGTTGTCATTTTCATGCACCTAGATATTCCAACATTTAGTGAGATTGTTGAAAGTGAGATGGAATTTTTCTACCAATGTATTCTAAAAGATTCTGCTATTTTACATGTTGCCCAATCATTCCTAACTGGTGAAGTTACTTCTCCTGCTTTCAACTCTATTTTGTTAAGATTCTTGAGTAAAAAGCTACCTAATTTGGGTGATGCCGATGTCAATGTCTCAAACATTATCATTAGATTGTACAAATTGAGTTTCATGTCTGTTAATGTCTTCCCAGCAAAAAATGAACAGGTATTATTGGCTCATATCAATGATATCGTATTAGATTCATTGAAGTATGCTACTCAAACCCATGAGCCTTTGGTTTACTTTTATTTGATCAGGACCTTGTTTAGATGCATTGGTGGAGGTAAATTAGAAAACTTATACTTGGCATTGATTCCTGTTTTAAACACTTTATTGGAAACTTTGAATAATTTAATCAATCAAACTAAGACTCCATATGCTAAAAACTTGTATGTTGAAATATGTTTAACTATTCCTGTTAAACTAGTAGTTTTAGCTCCTTTGTTCTCTAAATTATTGAAGCCTTTGTGTATTTCATTACAATGCCATGAACAAACTGATTTAATTCAACAAGGTTTAAGAACACTTGAATTGTGTGTGGACACATTTAATGCTGATTACTTAGATCCATTGATTGAGCCATCATCAGATGATTTGTTCACTGCCTTATTTGGCTTACTAAAGCCAATTCCAGGAAACCCTCAAAATTCTCACACTGCTGTTAGAATTTTGGGTAAACTTGGTGGTAGAAACAGAAAGTTCTTGAAGCCTCCTTCTGACTTAAACTTTAGAAATAACTATCCAGAAATCTTGGCCTCATGTGAGATTTATGGTTTGTCAACAAATGACTCATCCAGCAATACTCTAATCAACAGATCTTCTTCACAAGCTAAGATTGTTGAATCTGGAGTTTTGGGTGTTAATGGATGGAACAGAGATGTTATTAGAAAAGACCTTGATGATATGCAAACTCAAATTGATTCTGGGGTTGATACTTCCTTTTCAATAGCTTCATGTGTAGAAGATGTTTTGAAGTTATTTTATGATCCAGGATGTGAAACTGAATACAGATTAAAGGCATTTGACTACTTGTTTGCTGTTCTTAAGATCACCATTGGTTCCGGTATTGAAGAATCCAAACTTTCTCAACAAGATTTATTATTTAAAGTTTCTAAGATATTGAACGATATCAACGAAAACAACTTTGAAGATGCTGTTTTGAATTTAACCACAGAAAAAATGAAAGACTTGAATAAGTTTGAGAACTTGATCATTGATTTGGTTGATGCTGTTTTCTTTGCTACTTCTATTCCTGAATTAGTTGAACCAGCCACCTTGTTTTTATTAAAACTAGCTGATCATTTTACTATATGCCACTTAGCTGAAACTGTTGAAGAGGGTTTAATTGAAGAAACTGCTTTGAAAATGGAGACTGTTAATCCTGCCAAGACCATTAACTCTACCATATTTATCAAGAGTTTAATTAACTCCTTGGGTAACTACAATGCTGATACTAGAAAGACTGCAGTTAAAGTCACAGAAAGATTATTTGTCACAAGTGAAGTCTTGTTAAAGTCTCAACCAGCCAAAAATGAAATCTTAGCCAAGAATTTATTAGTCATGAACATGTTCAAAGAATTTATTCACGGTACCACCAATGAGGAATTCTATATCAAATGTGGATGTGTATTAGGTTTACATACAATCATCACCAAGTTCATTGATTCTGAGTATATTCACTTCCTGATCAAAAAGTACCAAATTTCAATCACTAGTGCGATGTTCTTTGTTTTGGAAGATACTAAAACTGAATATCCACATGTTATCGTTACACGTACTACAGATGTTATTTGCCAAATTCTATCAACCAATCTAAATCCAATTACTGATGAACAATTACAAGAAGACAAGTTCTTACTTCACTCTTTATCTGAAGTCATTTGTTACTTGAACAGTCCTACCAAGGCTACTAGAGATGCTTCTAAACAAATCTTAGATATGATATCCGAAAAGACACAGTTGCCTATATCTTCTTTGATGAGCCATTCCAAGACTCTTTTATTAAAGCCAATCTTCTCCAAGCCTTTAAGAGCTTTGCCTATCCCTATCATTATTGGTAATGTCGAAGCTGTTACTTATTGCTTGAATAGCATTCAACAAATTTCTGCCAGTGATGAGTTGCTGAGATTTTTGACCGAAGTTATTGCCTTAGTTGATGCAGATGACAAATCTCTTTCTGGTAACAACAAGGTTGCAGATTACTTAATGAAGAGACAACTGGTTAATTTAAGAGTCACTTGTATTAATTTATTGTCTTCATCTGTTGCAAATGAGCACATAGCTTCTTCCAAGGATGGTCAAACAAGACTAGACATTTTGAACCTATTCTTCAAGACAATGACTAAGGATTCCAATGAAATCATTGATGCTACTTACGAAGGTTTAAAGACTGCTATCACATCTTCCAACTATAAACTACCAAAAGAAGTTTTGCAACCTGGTCTAAAGCCTCTATTAATCAATCTATCTGATCGTGAAAATCTATCAGCCTACAGATTAAAAGCTTTAACTAGGGTATTGGAAATTTTGAATTCTCACTTCAAGTTGGAAGTTGGTAAGAAACTTCTTGATCATTTGGATTGGAAATCAAATGTTATGAACTTAGATCTGTTGGCTGACCAAGACATTATAGGGCAAACTCCTACTGAAATTTTAGTCCACATCATTAACATGTTCCATCTGTTACCTAATCAAGCTGATATCTTCTTGAAAGACTTAGTAACCAAGGTTATGAGATTGGAAAACAAGTTAAGATGTCATTTGGATTCCCCATTCAGAGTTCCGTTAGCTAGATTCTTGGATAGATTCCATGAAAGTGCTGCTGAATACATGACGAAGAACTTGTCATACAGAATTTGGGTTTCATTCATTTGCGCTATTTGTCAATTGCCTGAAGCCAAGAACTTGTACCAAGAATTGAAGACTAGATTGCCAACATATGTTGAGACTTTCAAGAAGGCTGTGGAAAATACACCAGATAGATGTGTCAGCTTCTATGCTTCTGTCATTGATTTAGTTACTACTGTATTCAAGATGGAAGGTACTCAATGGTTACATGAAAACACCACTATCATGAATACTCTATTGAGCATGACTGTTGATGTTAAGAAAACTGTTAAGAACTCTGGATTCTACTTTGATCACACACAATTGAATCTGGCTTTAAGCAATTTCCAAGAGCTATACATTGATTTGATCAAGAATGGTCCTAAAGAATTTCAAATTACCTATTTCATGGACTTTATCCGCTGCTTATTTGAAGCTGAAGTTGATCCTCATGAAGATTTCAAAGATTTAATTTTCAGTAGAATTGTAGACGCCAGAACTGCTGATCCAGAACAAAGAATTGAATATTTGAATACAGCCTGTTCTTTCATTGTTGAAAACATGGAAAAGCCAATTTCTCTTTTCTTGGCTGAAAATGTTGTAAAGGACATTTTGGTCTTTGAGGGTTCTTATTCTAAAAATTTGAATAATCTATTGCCATCTGGTCAACACACTGTAGAATCTTTAGAAAACACATGGTTTGGTATATTAGCTAGAAATATCTGGGCTAATGAGACTTTGCTGGAATCTAATATCATTCAATCTCAATTAGACTTTTTGAAGTTCCAATTCATTAATTTGACTGCTACTTTGGTTAAGTGGGCTCCTGATAATGTTAAACTTTACAAAGAACATATTATTGAATTTGGATGGAGCTTCATTAAAATGAAGGATGAATTGTGCAAACAAGCTTCTTATATGCTATTTTCAATGTTTATTCCAGTATTTGGAGTAAATTCTCAAGTCATCACTCCTATATTTGTTTCTTTATTAAGAAATGAACAAACTGAAGGTCGTTTCTTAGTAAGTCAATCTTTGGATATGTTAATTCCTGAAATGTTCAAAAGACATCAAGATGAAAACGATGCTGATGAATGGTTAACATGGGTCAAATGGATTAGAAGGGTTTTATCTGAAGAAAAGAGTTCTCTAAACTTGTTGATTTATCACTTGCTGTGTGGATTCCCAGATGAATTCTTCTCTGTCAGAGAATTGTTTGTTCCAAATATTATAAACTATTTGGATAGATTATTCAAAAGACAATCTTCAGGTCTGTTAGAAAGTCAAAACTTGGCAATGGATTTGTTAGAGTTGATATTGAAGTGGGAAGAAAAGCACAACTCTTTGAAAAAGGAACACGATGATGAAGATAGAATGGATGTTGAAGTTGAAGAACCTAGAAAATCTGCTTCTGTTGATTCCATAGAGTCCACTGCATCTCAATTCTCTATGAGCTATGAAATTTCCTACAACTTAAGAGAAACTTGTGTCAGTTCTTTGATCAAGTATTTATGTTCTGCTTCTCCAAAGAATTCTGATATTCTATTAAACTTGAAGGGTTTAGACCTATTATCCAAGTTTTTGTCCAAGAATTTGTGGAGTGATGTTAAACCAAGTTTGGAATACTATGAAAAGACATTGATTTTTACAAGCACTCCGGCTGATAATATAATTCCTTATATCATCAACTATTTGCAAGTCTTTGAGATTGTTTTAGAACAAAGACCTGCTGATTGGATTTGTCAAAATATCAAGTATTTGTCAACATTGCTGAAATCATGTCTATCCTCTAGCCATAACGATATTCAAAGAAGCTCTCAAAAGCTATTGAAGATTATTCTAAAGGCCATAGTAGAAACCAATGCTTTGGAAAAGGAAGCTGAAATTTTAGAAAGAAACAAAGCCATGGATGATGACGATGATGTTGATGTTGTTGACAATCCAGGTATGTCTGCTGAGGAAAAACTATCCAAGCCTATTGACGAAAACGCTGATGACTTAACACCTTGTTTGTCTTTTGTGAATAACATTGTCTTGATTATTACCAAGAACTTAGCTATTCATTCTTCTTCTGTTTCATCTGGTGTGATGTTGGCCTGGACTTTGTTTATTAACATTCCGGCTAAAGTTGATTCCTTATTACCAAACTTATTGTCTACTTTTAATAAATTGGTAAATGATCACTTGAGTGCAACCCCTGCTAATGACCCCACTGCTATTGAAGAAGCTAAGTTGACATTAAAGTTGATTGAATATTCATTCTTTATTTTATCTGATAAAATTGCCTTGTTGAATGATCAAAGAAGAACTTTGTTGTCTTTGATTGCTACTTTAGTTGATAAGTCTAATGATCTGTATATTTTAAAGCAAATTTTGAGAATGTTAAGATACTGGGCATTTGCTGAAGATCACTATCCAACTGTTAAAGAAGTTTCTGCTGTTTTAACAAGAATGTTGGCATTGGAATTGAAGGGCCAAACTGAATTGACTTTGGACTACTTTGAGTTAGTGATTTCTATATTTGAAAATAGACATGAACTAAACTCTGATTTCCCTATCAGAATGGAGCATCCTTTCTTAGTTGGTACCAAGATTTCTGATTCTAAATTAAGAAAGAGATTTATGAAAATGTTGAATGACAGTATTGAAACTGATATCCATGAAAGATTGTATTATATTATCAAAGATCAAAATTGGGAATATGTTGGAGATTCTCCATGGTTGAACCAAGCCACTCAATTGCTATACGGTTCTTTCAATAGAGATTCTGATATCAAATTATCCTTTGACTCTAAATTGCCTTCTATCAAGAGAATTGAAAACTTGTTAGAAAACTCTAATATTGATTACAGCAATGTTGCTTATGGAGTTACTGACACTTTAAGATTACTAATTGAAAATGAGCACAGCTTTGTTACTACTGAATTAAATGTTAAGGCTGGTGATTTTACTGATTACTTGTCTGATATCTTCTACAAAGCTCCTTCAACTATTAGATCAGCATGGGTCTCTATTTTCCCAGTTGCCTTTAAATCTGTTCAAGCTAATGAATTGTATGGTATGAATAGATCTTTGGTTGGTTTGTTATCAAAAGATTATCATGTTAGACAAAGCAGATCTCCAATGAATGTCATAGGTGCTTTACTTGAAGGTTTCAAAAATATTGACAGTATTGATATTCCACCTCATTTGTTGAAGTACTTGGCTTTGACCCATAACGCATGGTTTGAAAGTTTGTACTTACTTGAAGAATCATTGACAAAGAATAAACTAGATAATGGTAAAAATCAAGAAGTTATTGAAGATGCTATTTTAGAGCTATATTCTACCTTGAGTGAAAAGGATATGTTCTATGGTTTATGGAGAAGAAGAGCTACTTATTCAGAAACAATTGCTGCCTTGTCTTATGAACAAATTGGTATGTTTGATAAAGCTCAGCAATTATATGAATCAGCTCAAGTTAAAACAAGAGCCAATGCATTGCCTTACTTGGAAAGTGAATACAGTCTATGGGAAGATGGTTGGATATACTGTGCCCAAGAATTACAACAATGGGAAATATTGACTGATATTGCTCATGATGAAGCTTACACAGACTTGATGGTTGAATGTGCTTGGAGAACAGCTAATTGGAATGTCGATAGACCTTCTATTGAATCTTCCTTAAAGGGTTTATTAGAAACACCAACACCTAGAAGACAATTATTGGAAGCCTTTGTTGGATTACAAAAACAATTCAAGGCCAAGGTTAGTGATGCGGAAGTAAAGAAGATGATTGAAGATGGTATTCAAATATCATTGGCTAAATGGGCTACACTACCTAAGAGAGTATCTGATGCTCATATTCCATTGTTACACATTTTCCAAGAGTTTACTGAAATGAATGAATTGCAATTGATTTATAAGCCATTGTTTGAAACCTCTCAAGCTAATATTGAACAAAAGTCCTCTGATATTAAGAGAGTATTGTCTAATTGGAGAGAAAGAACACCTAATCAATGGGATGATCTGAACATTTGGAATGATTTGATTACTTGGAGAACCCATGTGTTTGACAATATCAATGAAACATACTTGCCATTGTTGAACAGTTTACCTAAAGGTACTAAGAATGTTCCAAACTATTACTATAAAGGATATCATGAAGTTGCTTGGGTTATCAATAGATTTGCTCAAGTTGCTAGAATTCAAGAATCTACTGATGTTTGTCTGGATCAATTGAATAAGATTTATTCTTTACCAAATATTGAAATCCATGAAGCCTTCCTGAAGCTGATGGAACAAGCCAAGTGTTATTATGAAAACCCTGAAGAACTGAATACTGGCATTGAAGTTATTGGAAATACTAATCTGACATACTTCTCTGAAAGTCAAAAATCTGAATTTATCACAATGCAAGGTATGTTCCTGACCAAGAAGAATGAGTATGAAAAGGCAAATGAATCATTTGTCAAGGCTATTCAACTAGACATCAAGCTGCCTAAAGCATGGGCTGAGTGGGGTAGATACCATGACAAATGTTTCACTGAATCTAAGTTCAAGATGGAACATGCTTCATCAGCCTTTTCATGTTACTTACAAGCTGCAAGCTTGTATAATAACAAGGAATCTAGACAGATGTTAAGCAAGGTATTATGGTTTATGAGTTTGAAGAGTGAGTCTAATAACATTGAAGAGTTGTTTGACAGCTCTAAGCAAGAAATCCCAACATGGTACTGGATCACATTTATTCCACAATTGATTTCTGCTTTAGCTCACAAAGAGGCTAAGATGTCTCGTTCCATATTGATTCAAATTGTTAAGGAATACCCACAAGCTGTCCATTTCCACTTGAGAACTGCTAGAGAAGAATATATGGGTTATGAGTTGATGAATAAGACTGTTGCTGCCAATGCTGAAAAGAATGGGACTGAAGGTGCTCCTGCACAAGCTGAGATTTCCAAGACTGCTCAAACCCTTGAATACTTGGATGAAATGAATAAATTCTTGAAGACATCTTATCCATTGTTAGCTTTGACTTTGGAATTCCTAACTGACCAAGTAGCATCTTCAAAGAAGGCTATTACTCCAGATGAGACTTTCTATAGAGTTATCAATACTTTGTTGAATGAAGCTCATTCTACTTACCAAAGACTTCCAGATTACAATGAAAATGTTCAATTGCCTGAGAAGATTGTCAGCAATATTTTCAAACAATGTAATGACAATGCTGATGATGGTTTGAAATTGAAACTGGTTGTAGACTTTGTCCAAACCAAGCCAACATTTGAAGCTTATATCAAGAGATTGAGATTGTGGAAAGAAAAGATCAATAGTAAATTGGCAAGATATTCTGATGATGAGAAGTTTGAAGAAGTATTCCCTTACTTGACAAGATTCCATCAAAAGAAATACGAAGATATTGATATTCCTGGACAATACATGTTGACCAAGGATAACAACAAGTACTTTGTCAAGATTGGGAGATTCTTATCCAATGTTAACTTTGTTGTAAGAGCTAACAGTAGCTACAGAGTATTGAACATAAGAGGAAACGATGGTTCTATCCACTCTTTCAGTATTGAAACACCAACTTCATCATCCAGAACATGTAGAAGAGAAGAAAGAGTTATACAAATGTTTAGATTAATGAATGAGATTTTGGAAAGAAATGTACAAACAAAGAAGAGAAACATATCATTCACAACTCCTGTGAGTGTATCCTTCTCTTTGGACGTCAAACTGCACAGATACTCCAAGAAGCACAAGACATTGCAAGATATCTTTGAGGAATACTGTGAAAGCATTGGAATGGATAAGAATATGATTTATGATTATTACATTGAGCAAATTAAGGCTGCTAATAATAAAGACTTGCCAAAGCCAGATACTGTTGCTGCTAAGGTTGAAATTTTGTCAACGATTCAGCAAATGTATCTATCTAGAAATGTATTGAAAGATTATTTCAAGGCCATGTACAAGGACTTTGAGAGTTTCTGGGTATTCAGAAAGACATTTACGGTCAAGTATGCTACCCATTGTTTGATGGCTTATATGATGTCTGTAGGAAACAGAACCCCAAGTAGAATACACATACATGTTGAAAACGGTGATGTTTTCTCTACTGAATTTGTTCCAAACAAGGTAAGCTTAGAAAGATTGCCTGAAGCCTTTAGAAATAATATTCCAAAGATAGCGAATGATGCACCAATTTTACAATTACAAGAGCATCTGCCATTCAGATTGACTCCAAATATTCAAAGATTGATTGGAGATATAGGATTAGAAGGGATTTTCTCAACAACAATGTTGTTGCTGAGCAAGGGATTGCTGAGTAGTCAAGAAAACGATATAAGAAACCACTTGAACTTGTTGATTAAGAATGAAGTAATGACATGGTACAGTGAGAATTACAAAGGAATGAATGTGAAGAGACTGGAAGGAAACGAGCTTGAGATGTTGTCGATAGTACAATTGAACACTGAGTTGATTGTAAGAAAGATGGTATCTCTATCTCACTTTTCATCGCAATTTGCAGCATCCAACCACTTTGTTTTAGAAGCTATATCAACAGCTGTTTCTCCAAGAAACTTGACAACATTGGATATCACAAGCATGCCATACTTCTAGATTTAGTAATATATATGTAGATTTATAAAATAAAAAATTAAGAAAATTATAAAATATTGGGTGGGGGGTTTTTTTTTTCACTCCTTGCAGTGATGATATCCCAAAAAATGGAATAGAAGTGTGTTGATGTAATGATTACAATTAGCCGCCTTTTCTTTTATCAACACCAAAAAAATGGAAGAAGAAGAAATGCGGCTAATCTTAATTGTGAGGAAACCTTTTTTCTTTTTCTTTTTTTTTAAAAAAAAAAATATGGGCTTTAATCTTCGAATTATGGAAATGTTCCAAAAACGGCAAAAGTGCAATCATTCGGAATTCCCCAGGAAAAAAACAAAACTTATTCCCGAACATGCAGTATTCTGTTTTTTTGTATTTTTTTCCTGCCTAAATTCACTTCATATATTTTGAGGTTGCATTTTTTTTATTTTTTTTTACTGCAAAGTAGAAAGTTAAACCACATACATAACCAACACATTCCCCAACAAAAAAAAATGAATCAAGGTGCCTACTACTTGAATTTGCAAAACAGTTTGAAAAACTCAAATACTCCATCTCCTATATCCAACGTGGACTTCACCCACAACAATAATAGCAGATCTAATTCAAACAAAAGAGTTGCGAAACCTAGCTCCGCCGTCAACACAACTTTGAATATGAGCAAGTTTGATGCCTTGTCGCGTGAAAACAGATCAAATACCTACCACTTCGGCAACAACAATGTGAATAACTCACGTGGTGCTGACTTTAACAACTACTTGAACATATACGATGATGAAGAGGAGGATGAGGATGTAAATAATATTTTGGGTAACAATGAAAACACCTTTAACCAACAGTTTATGGACTCACAGCAAATCAAGTTTGCCAACTTCAATAATGATAAGTCTAACTACCAAATGAACTTGGACTCAATCCAAGATAATAGGGCAAATACCATTTCCAAACAACACAATGCTGCCCAGTCAAGCTTTGACAATGTTTTAATGATTGATAAGAATAATAAAGCTACAAACTATATGGATTTTATGTCTGCAGACTCCATTGCTATTAATTCAGGCTTTGATGTTCCAGATTCTTCCAAGGATTATATGAAATACACAGCTTATAATAATAACATCAAGGTTGAGGAAAGTACAGACTCTTTCCTTTTGAATGGTACCTCTACAAACATGAACAAGAGCAATACCGACTCATCATCGGGATCTGCTAACAATAAAGGATCCAGTGATTCAAAAAAGAAGAAGCCAAAGGTATCACATAATGTCATTGAAAGAAAGTATAGAGAGAATATTAATGACAAGATAGATCAATTCAAGCACATAGTTCCTACTCTACAGATATGTTGCTTAAGGGAGGATTACTTAAAAGAACATGATTCTGAAGACGTTGATGTCGCTGGTGTTGACTACCTAGACAGTTTATCCCCTGATCCAAGTTTGCTAAAGAGACTTGATGGTTTAGAACCCGCCAAAAAGCTAAGCAAGGCTATTATTCTATCCAAATCGTATGAGTATGTTGAGCATTTAGAAAGAAAAGTTGAGTTATTGGAGTCGAAATTGATGAGATATGAGCAAATAATGAAATCTGAAAATAACAGTGCCAGGCCAAGCATAACTGAAGGCAATTTTATGCAAACTTCTTTGTCAAATACAAATCAAATGAACTATATGAACATGAGCAAGAGTAATAGCTCTGGAAGTTATTACATGCCTGATTATCCCATTTTTAACAACCAAATCCCAAAGCCACCGCAAGATATCAAAGGGCCAAGTCAAGTCATGTATCAAAACAATATTATTTCTGAAAGTCAACAAAATCAATTAACTTTGAACAAACAAATTTCAAATGTCAATTCACATGCCTTGTCGAATAGTGGATCGAGCATGCAAAGTTCAAACCAGTTTGAGAACTATGATAATCTTATGGCTTTTAATATGAAAAACGGTGTTAATGAGAACAGCAGTGTCGTTGGTTTTAAAGTAAGACAATCACCAATGATGAATGTGCTGAACAGTTCAGATATAAGAAATGATCAGGAAGAGTAGTATGATGATAGAGTATATATATGAAATTATTTATTTAAAAAAATCACGTGAAGTTTTTTTTTGCTTCTGAAAGAAATTAAAGCTCAAAAGAGGAAAAAAAATAGTTTAGTAACTTTTTTTTATTCCTACGAAATGGATGAAGAAAATTTTTCACATTTTCTTTTTTTGCTGAAATATGTTAGATGATCAGTATTGTACACAACCCCCAAAAACACTCCCCCATTATCAATCATCTTTAGCAATATGTTGAGAACTGTATTTAAAAAACAAGTGAGATTCAACAGCTCATTCACTGCTTTCAAGTCTGCAGTACACCCGGAAGTGAACAGCTACTTTTTGGATGAAGCCAAGAACCCAAACAAACTACATGTCCCATTGAAGAACATCAACACATTATTTGAAAAGTCTGCTGAAAACTTGAACAAGGAATTGAAGGAGCTACACAATGATGACTTAGTCTTGAAGTACAATGACCCATCATCTATCTATGACTTTGAAAACACCATTCCTAAGTTACACTCATTCAAGAACGAAGCCAAGATAAATTACAATGAAGACATCAACAGATTCTTTTTGTATGAAAAATGGACCTTGGACAACAGCTTAAGCAGCAAGTTCATGACCTCCTCATCTGCTTTGAAGGGCAAAGTCAACAGCTTGACCCATCCAAGTGGTAAGACTGCCTTGAAGGATGGTAAAATCAACTACAACTCCTTGGATCCAAACCACAAAGAAACATTACTAACCCATGATGATGGTTACTTGATTGAAAACGCCAAAGATAAATTGAACAAGTTTGGTGAAAGAGTTGATCATGACTTGATTGGTGGTAAGTTCACCATCTTTGAATACTTGGAAAGCACCAACTTGTTGCCAAACACCATCCCATTGGTATTGGATTTGAATACTATTTTGAGATTCAGATTCCCATTCAACTCCAAATCAGCCTTCAATACCTACAACTCATCTAAGGAAAAAATCCTTGAAAAAGAAGAGATCAAGGATGTACAAAAGGAAGTAATGGAATACAACAATCCTTTGGCATGGCTTCAAACTGGTGCTCATATTAACAACGATGTCTTAAAAAGTGTGCCTGAATTCCAAATCTTTGATTTAAGAAGAAACAAGCCTGTGATTGATGTAAAGGAATTGATGGATATCAAGCTACCAAAGAACTTGGAAGAATTGAGCTCCCATAAGGATATCTTGAAGGATATTCCTAGAGAAGATGTTTCCATTGATGATGTTAAGAATACCAAATACTCCATAATGATGGTTACTCCAGATGTGGTTGATTACGAAAGAGCCTCCTTCAAGTCTAGATTGCACTACATGCTTTCTGATATCCAAATATCTGATTTGAATGATAACTTTGTATCTGAGTTCAGAGAAGGAGTTGAAGTTGTTCAAGAATATATCCCACCACTGCCAATGAAGGGAGAAATGGGTCCACAAAACTTCATAATGTTGTTGTTAGAACAACCTAAGGATATAAACATAGAGTCACTAAAAGAAAAGGTCAATGGCTTTGACTACGAACACGACTTTGATATCAGAGGATTGATCAAGGAATTCAACTTATCTCCAATTGGTGCCAATGCTTTAAGAGCCAAATACGACAGCTTGCTACCTATGAGCGTTGATTATCACTCCACTGAAAAGGAATTGGACTTCTACATCAAACCTGAAAAGGGTGAATTCAGAACTTATGTCCCTAAGCAATTATAAATAAATAAACATATATTGATAAGTCGTGAATGTAAATAGCAAACAACTAAACAAAGTTAATAAAACTTCTTTTTTTTCTAATTCATCAAATCTCTTTCTTTTATTTTTTCGAATATATAATTGTATGTAGTGTAAACAAATACAGAGTTACTTGTTTATATCATCATTTTTTTTAATTTTATGTTAAAACCTAATTATTTTCAAAACAAAAAAAGATATTAGTATTTATATTTTTTTTTTGGTATTATCTCATTTATAACTTTTCAGCCTTTTCTTCTAAGTAGGCAGCTAAGTCAAAGTCCTTGTTATCAATCAAAGTTTCTAAAGAGACTTCTTCGGTGCTTGGGGCAGCAACCTTGACAATATCTTCCTTTGGTTGTTCTTGGGCGTTATATTCCTTCTTGGCCTTGGCAATCAAGTGTTGCTTGGCTAAAATTTCATCTCTGACAGAGGCTTTACCTTTGATTTCACATAAAGTGGTGACACCGGTGTAGAAACCTAAAGCTAAGGCAGTGTATCTGAAGACGTTGATTACTTGTGTAGAAGTTGGGGCAGACATTATTTGTGTATTCTGTGTATATGTATTTGTTTAAAGATTAGGTGTGTGTGATAAACTAATTTCAATAACAGGTTTGTATTAATTGCTCTTTCTTTCTGTACAAATTGATTTGTTGATAAACAATTACAACATAAGGAAAATAAACCAATACTAATTGTGTATATCTGTTTTTTCAAAATACCAGAAAAATTTTCTTCTTTTTTTTTTTCCCTAGTAAGATGAAAATTTTTTTTTTTTACATTTTTACACCAATTATGCTTTTACCCGTGTATATTTTAATATGTGGATTCTCATTTCCTGTTTAGGAAATTAATGCTAGTGTTTTATTTTTTTTGAATGAACTGGTACATTATCAATAGCAGGGTAAAAATACATCGGATATAAACCGCCTGAACCAATGAAAAATATATATACATATTTGACCAAAAAATACACGTGATGTTCCTTCGGATTTATGTTATAACAGCTTATCTAAACTCCGACATAGTCCCCATTACCCTTATCTTACTTCTGTTTCCAAAATTCCTATCTCTTCATCAAGCATTTCAATGTTCCGTTTGATCTCCTTACAATCTTTAAATTGTCTCTTAGCCTTGAAAGTATCATATTGCTCCTTCAACAAAATCTTTTGCTCCTCATAAATGATTATTCTATTTCTTATCTCATCTTTCTTATCATCCACTTTCTTGGTATCTTCCTTTGGCTTTTCTTCTTTTGGCTTAATATTTTCTGAGGGCATGTTTGGCTTCACCTCATTCAACAAAAACATATTCACCTTCTTCATCAGGTTTTCAATCAACTTGACAGTCACAATTTCCATATCCGATTGTGGACCTTCCTTTTTCAACAAGCCCAACTTGATTTTTAGTTTATACATTATATCATCATCAAGTATTTTCAAGTAATCTGTCAGCTTTGCTATACTCTTCAAGTCCCCTTTCTTTGCATTGGCTAGTGAAAATGTAATCACATTGGTCAAGTTGTTATAATAGTCAATTTTACTCAAAATCCAGTCCAAGTTTTCTCCAGACTGTTCATCGTATCCCCCCTTTTTCAATATCATATCCTCATAAAACTCTCTATTCTTTTTCATTATCAGATTGTAGTCACAATCCAAACACACTTTGAACTTTACAAACCAGTATTTCAATATCTTTGTTTTATATTCTTCGTATTTACTCAAGTTTTTCAAATACTCTTGTTCAATGAGAAGACTCAGGAAATACAAGTCATATTCTTTGTAATTGGTTATTGCACTTCCGCATAACCTACAATGGTGTTGTTTTTGGAAAATATTAATGTCTTTTATGATACTCCCAAAAAAACTATTTTGTTGTGTTTTAGCCACGCCTTCCCATGGTATAACAACCCTGCTGTTTGCGTCAACGTTTCTTAGTAAGTTTGTATACTGTTCATCATCCAATTTAAATTCCTGTTTGTTGTCATAGTTCAATATCAAATCCAGTGTGGTTTCAATCAAAGTGTAGTAATTCCGTTCTACAATGGCAGTGTTGTTTAGAAATGCCAAGTTTTCCTCTTGAGCAGATCTATACTTTAAAAACTCATCTGAGTTGTTTCTATAAGTCATGTTGTTTGGTGCTTTTATGCAAGGCTGCGCAATAATTTGAATACACATTTTTTTTTGTTTGTATTTTTTTTTTTTATGAAGGAAATTAATTTTCCTTTTTTTTTTTTAAATTGATTTATAAATACAACAGCTAACAATCACCAAAAAACCAGTCCTAACAAAAAAAAAATGATACTTCTATTGGTTTCACTAGCCTTGATATCCTTTTTTGGATACATAACAGCTGATAAAATTTTATACATTAACATCAACAAACTAACGAGCTATGATCCACTAAAAAGCCAAAGCTCATATAATAAACAAACCTTGAAGAATTTTAGTAAGCTTTTTACAGTTCAGGACAAGAAATGGAACAAAAGGCTCAGGATACTCTTTGGCTTCACTATTGTCTTATACTTTAACTTTATATCCATAGTCATTTATGAGATTATTCAGTATGAACATTCGGATAGTCTAAAGCTTATTGACAGCGATGAAGAACTTCATCAAGATTTTATTATAAACTACTGCATACCAACGATGCTAAAGCTGATGAGTGTATTGTTAAGTGTCTTTATTCCATTTATAATCATCTTCTTGGGTTTGCAAAAATTCAACTTAGTGAAAACTTTGAAGCAATTAATCACATTTACAGTACTGCTAACGTGTGTCTGTTATCAAATAATAGTAAATAATGTTATTAACCTAGATAACCAAAAGGCATCTATTCTGCTGAAACTTGGAGTTATTGGTATGATATTTATGTCTTCGTTGTCTTCCATAGGTTGTGTTATAACCACTTACTATCACTACTTCCTAAAGAATAATAACAAGCTTTCTAATATAGCAATCAATACAAACCACACAACAGACAACATCTTTGTACTAGTTCAGAAGATCTACAACGACCCAAAAAAGACTATTCTTTACTCTTCTGTAATGGATATCATCTTTCTGTACTATTGTAACTTTAAAAACTTTGTTACTTTGTTTTTCAAAATCCCAAAGAGTATAGCAAATTTGGATATTATTTACGGATTGAATAAGATCACAACAGATAAGAAAAACGATGCAAACCCAATGGTTACAACAATCATCAATGTCATTAACTTCTTTTATTATACCGGAGACGAAAAGATAGATCAGATCTTCATGGTGAAGTTGATTTCAATCTCGTTGTCCTTTTCTTTGTTTTTGCTATGTTTCAGTTACATCTTGAGTTTCTTGAGAAATGGTTTGAATATCATTATTTACTACTTTGATTTAAACAAGGATAATGAATTGGATGAAAAGCCTGCTGGTACGGAATTGCCTAGATTTAATCATATGCCACCTCAAATCAATAACCCCAGTCATATCAAGAACTTTATTTTTGCCGAGTTTGTTGGGATTTACATTGTAGCTACAACATTGGTTATTTTGAAATTGTTCTTACCCGCTGAATTTGAAGAGTACATGAGCAATAAAATTTTTAAAAACTGGATGACTATAAATGTTGTCAAATCACAAAGTAAACTTATTGATACTTCTTCGAGTGGTAATACAAGTGCCATTAGTGAAATGATCAATTGGTTCATAAGTATACCACAGTTTCCTTTGCTGAATAAATTGGTTTTGATAAAGTCAAATAACTTGGCAATCTTTGACAATGTGCAATCTATATTTGATATTACATTCCAAGTTACCTGGTTTGTTTTGGTATTAGGAATCTTTGCATTTGAGATATACAGTTCTAAAATACTGGGTAATGATGATCATTTGATGATAAGTCTGATAGCAGACAAGTATACCACAATCTCCAGATCAAACTCTGCTTCTAATCTGTATATGAACGTTAAGAAATCTATTAATATTTAGAGGAGATAAAACAAAATAATAAAAAAAGGGCGGCTAATTCACCAAGAATGTCTTTTTTGGGAAAGAATTTTATCAACCAAAATAGAAGAATCACATTGATAAACATAGCAATATATTTTTTTTTTTTATCTATCTTACAGAATATATATCAAATGATAAAACATAAAAACATTCACCCAAAACTATAAGATGAATAGTCAAGCAAATATAGAATTCAAAAAGAACAAATTAGCATTGTTAAAAAAACAATTACAAAAGTTAGAACAGGAATACTCAGCTTTATCCAAGAGCTCAATCTTTGAACAAAAACTACCACTTTTTAACAACGAGCATGAACTTTTGGAGCTTTCAAAAACAAAGAATAAAGAACATATTGATAGATTAAGAAAATACAACAGTCTCAGAGACTCGGGTATTCATTTGGTGGATTTGGTTGCTGAAGACAAAAACAAAAGTGGTGACTCTGACAAGATTATCAAAAAGATGGATATCATTGCTGAGTTGGGATATGAAGGTTTAGAATGATGATTATTCTGCAATGTTGGAACATCAACCATTTCATATTCAGAGATAAATCCGAGTGGGTCCATCAAAAAAAAATTCAAAAACTTAAAAGTTAAATCCGGGGAATCCCTCAACAAAACGATTACCCGGCCTTTGTTAAAAACTCATTTCAATGGGAAAATATATATACTAATTTTTTTCCCACTTTGTTGTTCTTTTTTCCTGAAACTTTAATCTAGAAAAAGAAAAGATGAATAAATATCCCCACACAACAAGAACACTAATAAGTTCACATAAAACTAGCAAAAATGAAGTTCTCTTTCAAAAATCATAAGATACTGCTTCGATTTTATATTCTGGCGTTGTTTCTCTTCCCCTTTATACAAGCCGTTCTTATAGATATCAAAAACAATGAAACTGAACTCATATCAAAATTACAAATAAGTTCGGCAAGCAGTACACATATCAAGCCAAAGAATACAAAGACTATACAAACTGTTCAAAATGCAATTTCTGGGTCAGAAGCCACTCTCCAGAGAAAAAAAGGAAACTTAAATTTGTTTGAAACTAATCTCTCCAATATTGTCTTGCTCTCAGATATAGACGGTGGCTTACATGCTGTTGATAGATACACAGGAGAAAGATTCTGGTCCATCTTTGATGAGGAATGTGACTCACGCATGAATAATGATACGAGAGGGTGTCCAGGACTAGTTGATGTTCAGGAAACTCAGATAAACGAAGATGACTCAGAAGATTATCATTTTTCCGAAACCCTCATTATTGAACCTTATGGTGAAGGGTCTTTATACTTCTTTAATGTCTTTACAGGTTTGCATAAGATTCCAGCAACAATTAAGCAACTAGTTGATCAATCTCCTATTCAACTAAAGACTTTGGTTGCTGTTGACTCTAAAGGAACCTTATTGGAAGATGAAAAAATATACACAGGTCATAAGAAAAGTGTAATTTATTCTATTGATGCCTTAAGTGGTGAGGTTTTGGCCGTATACGGAGATAGCGCAGGTAAATCAAAGATAAATTTCCAAAGAGTAACAAATGCCAAAACTACTTCAGAAAAAGCTCACACATCATCCACTGTGGCAACGGCACCTCATTTTTCGGATGAATTCAATTCTAAAAACAAAGCTTCTAATAGCACAAATAACAAAAACACAAAAAACAAAAATATTAAACCCTTAACTATAGGAAGAACAACATACAACCTGGAAATCCATTCTCCTCTGCAAAATACCAAATTCAACATATCATACACAACATGGCAGCACAATTCTTTAGATAATGCATTGATTGCCAAATATGGATGGCCAACTGATGATAACTTGGTCATCCCTGTAACAAAGGATGATGGTTTAGTTGTGGGGTTGGACTTGGGGAAAACCTCAAACAATGGCAGAAATGACAAGCAACAGATCAAGTGGATTACAGGTGGTATGAACTCAATGAAATCTGGAGAAGTTGTCAATGTCTTTGATATCTTTGAAGAAGATTCAAGTCCTCTCCATCAAGGAGAATCTTTTATTCTTCCACACCCTTTTATTGCCCATGACTACTTCAAAAGAATTTATGAAAGCAAAAGACTACCTAACTCTGTATACTTGTCAAAGACTAAAGCAGGCAGTTGGTTTGCCTTATCCAGATACCACTACCCAGCGTTGGTGGATTCTGCTCCGGTATCAGCTTACCAATCAAGAAACTTTGATGATAAGACTAATTTCTTTAAATCCAGAGATATGGAAGGTGTACATTTCATTGCTGATGATATGTTTGATAGATATGCTGAAGATAGAAGTAAATATGAATATCAAAGAAGATTGCATAACAAATTCAACTCTTTGAATACCATTGACATGGACTCAGATCATCTACCTGTTGTGTATCAAAATAATGAATACAATTTAGAGAGATTTAAAGAGAATTTGCCTTATGGATTTGATGATCAAGGTTCTGCTAAAGAATATTTCCCATACATGGACGATCTTGGAAGACCAGATGCTTTTAACAATGACCCATTGCCTGTCTTTCCAAATTCTTGGACCAGATTTGGGTTCACAAAACACCCTTATTCAGAATCTAAGCCTTTGACTTTTACGGAAGAAGTCACCAGAGGTTTTTTGAATATCATTGGTTGGTCTATATTTAAAATTATAGAAACTTTTGCCTTTGCCTTGCTGCTTTTCGTGATAATATATTTTGTTACAAAATTAAAACTAGGAGCAAACTTTAAAGTACTGATTGAAAAAAGTGGATTCAAGTTTTCTTTTGAACAAGAAAATATAAGATTGATAGAATCAAATACTGTGGTTCTATCAAAAGAAGGCAATAATTCTGATAATGAAGAAGCAGATAATTCAAGTGAGGTTGAACTCATGAAACCACAGTACATAGATGCTTCAGCAGGGTCTCAAAGAAAGAAGAGAAAACGAGGCAAGAGATCTGGTGCTAAATCTAAAACCAGACAAAGAGATACTCTTAGCCAAAGTGAAGTCTTTACAACTTTCCATGGTGATGAAAACTTAAGCACCTCTGACCAAACAATGGTTTCCGCATCGGAATCAACAGATAAAACATTAGTCAATATTACATTGTCCAACAAAATTTTGGGTTACGGTTCTGCTGGTACTGTTGTATACCAAGGTAGTTTCCAAAATAGATCAGTTGCTGTTAAGAGATTATTGTTGGAGTTTTATGATATTGCTTCTCAAGAGATCAAATTATTGACAATGTCAGATGACCATCCAAACGTGGTTAGATACTATTGCTCAGAAGTTACAGACAAGTTTTTATACATTGCTTTGGAATTATGTAGCACTTCTTTAGACTGTGTTATAGAAAGAAATAAAGCCATCAACTCTAGGAAGATGGCAGAGATTTATGAAAACTTTGATAGTCTTGATTGTTTGAAGCAAATTACTAGTGGTGTTGATTACTTACATAGTTTGAAAATTGTACATAGAGATTTAAAGCCACAAAACATTTTGGTTTCAATGACTTCTAAAAATAAAGTCAGAGTTATTATTTCTGATTTCGGTGTTTGTAAAAAACTTGAAACTGAGGAAAGTTCATTCAAGACTACTAACAGAGGTGGTCCAGTTGGTACTCAAGGCTGGAGAGCTCCTGAGCTACTATTATTAAAGAACAATGGCTTTTTAAGTAACAATAACTCATTGGAAGATTTATCCTTAGATAACTCAACTGAAGTAGAATATGAGAACTTGGAAGAAATGCATAGATTGACTAGAGCTATGGATGTCTTCTCACTTGGTTGTATATTTTACTATGTCCTTTCAAATGGTAAGCATCCATTTGGTAAGTCCTACATGAGAGAAAATAACATCATCAAAAACGAGTATGATATATCTGAAATGAAGATGGATCCAACAATGAAACATTATGAAATTGAAGCTCAGTTTTTGATAGAAGCTATGATAAACACAAACCCATCTATGAGACCAACAGCCTCTAAAATTTTGAAGTATCCTTTATTCTGGGACAGCTTAAAGAATCTTGAGTTTTTGCTTAAGGTTAGTGACAGAATGGAGGTTGAAAGAAGAGACCCTCCATCTCCTTTATTGCTAAAGTTCAATGAAATATCTCCTAAAATTATTTCCAATGGTGATTGGATGAGAAACTTCGATTCTATCTTTATAGAGAACTTAGGAAAGTACAGAAAATATCAAAAAGATAAGATCATTGATTTATTGAGAACATTTAGAAATAAGTACCATCATTTCATGGATTTGCAAGACGACTTGAAACTTCTGTTTAGTCCTTTCCCAGATGGATTTTTCACATATTATATTAGAAGATTCCCTAGTTTGATCATTGAAATATATTACTTTGTTGAAGATAATCTGAGAGATGACCAAATTCTGAAAGATTTCTTTTAACCATTGAATAATATTTATTATATATCTATATATTATGTTTCATCCATATCTTCGTCTTCTTCGACATCCTCTACATTGATTTCCTCCTCCATTTTAGCCAATTCTTCTGAAGAGATATTTTCTTCTAAACATTTTTGATCAATAAACTCACACAAATCATCATAAAACTGGTTAGGAACTTTTTTAGTTCCATTTTTGTTCAAAAGAGGAATTTCAAAGTTTAAATCTAAGTATTCGATTCTTAACTTCAATTTCAAAAGATGATTCATTGGGGATTCTGAAGATACACAAAGACCATTACTTCTCTTTGTAATTAACTTATAAAGCTTCATAAAGTCAGTTTCGTTAATTTTGTTATAGTGGAATAATAAAATTTCTGCAATCCTCAAGTGATTAGACATTGTATCTTCTGTTTCATCTTCATCAATTTTTTTAAGTCTCAAATTGTTTGGATTTGTCCAATACATCAATTCTTTTGCAATTTGACTTGGAGTTTTCATTTTTAACAAAAAGTCTTCATCTTCTTCTTCATCTTGTTGTTTCTTTTCTTTGGCTTTTATTAATCTCTTATTGGACTTTTCATTTTCTTCGTATAAAGCTAACAATCTAAACAGTAAATCAGGAACCAACTCTACCAATAAATTTTGGTTCTTGTAGCTACTGAAACATAATGTTGGTAAAAAGGAAGCATATGTTTGAAGAAGCTTAAAATTGTTGCTGTTAATAGGGTAATAGTAAATTAACACCAATAGTTGCAACAAATCCAAATGATTAATCTTCTGGTATAGGTATAGTTTAAATACACCTGTTATAATCAAGTTATCGGTTTTTCTAGACTCATTTTCTTTCAAAATCTTGTAAAATATCTTGAAAAGGGAAAATAGTCTTGTATCAGATGTCTTGCCTTCTTCAGCAGGTAGCATCTTTTTGATATCAAAAGTCAATAATGCATCTAAAATCGTCTTCAAGCTGGTATCTCTGAAAATCAAAGCATTAATCAACTTCATTTTGCTAAAGTTTTCATCAGACTCTGAGGGTAGATGCTTTGAAGCACACATACCAAAAATGTGCAGATTTTCCCTCATCAAGTTGATGTCCAATAAACATACTAGTGAAAGATTGGAAATCCCCAAGTTTCTTAGCTCTTGATTCTCATTTTGTCTTATAGCAGGGGTTATTAAAGTGTCTATCAATGATTCAAAATATAGATTGTTTTCAATATTCGCAACTGAGTTTCCTGAAGATGATGATACTGAAGATATGGTAGGGTTCGGTAGCTGCAAAAGCATTGACTCAGAGATTGTCAAAATCTTTGTCAAAGTCTCAAAAGACAACGAAGGTCTGGATTTGACAAAAATACTCTTTTTCTCTTCATCTGACTCTTCATCCGAGGAATCTCCCATACTGGGTAGATTAAGATCTTCATCTGAATCAGAATTTCCAGCTCTATATCTTTTTTTACCTATATTTGTTTTTAATTTTTCTTGATTCTCCTCTTCCTGTATTTTCTTTTCAAGTTCTTCTTCTTCCTGATCTCTCATGTCCCAGATTAAGTTCATTATGATATCCAAGAAATCCAAGTTATTCAAGGAAAGTTTGAAAAAGATTAGCTCAACAGACAAGTTCAAAATTTGCTGTCTGATGGTATAATATTTTATGTGGCTGATTGAAGCAGCTGAATATTCATTTTCGCTTTCCTGGTATTTTTTAACCAAAGGGCATATAGTCACTAGCTCTTCAATCTCATCATGTAATTCTTCATCAATTTGTGTATCACTTAACTGAGCAATATCATCTTGTTTAAAGTTTAATAGTCCGTCTCTTAAAAATTGTAACATTGATCTTCTACTTAGTTCATCTTTGTAGTCTTGGGTGAATTTAGAAACATCCAATAAATTCATGTAAATTGCTTCATTGGTTAGAGATATGTTTAAATCAAATTTTTTCATTATTTCAATCAATTCCAATGTTGTTGGGATGTATTGCTCTATATTGATACTTGAAAACTGACCATCATTTGAACAGAGAACTCTAAACAAAAGTTTTAAAATAAAACTTTGATTTAAATTTAATTCATTTTTGTTATTGCTCACTAAACTCAATATATCATCGCAATCAATGGTCAAGTACTTAGCGTTTTTCTTTTCTGATCTTAAAAGATAAACATGAATGAAATTTTGAAAGATGCTTTCAAATTTGTTCAAAATGATGTGATCACTAGTAAAGAATGTTTCAATTTTGAACAAAGCTATAAACTTTTCCAAGTTGTAATCGCATCTTTTAAACCAGGTTAGTAACAGCTTAAACACTGATTCATTAACGGATAAATCTCTATCTAGCAAAAATCCATTGTAGATGATTTTTATCAAAAGAGTATTTTTGATTTTTCTGAAAACATCCAAATTGGCAAATTTTTTACCCAAAAAGTTGCTATAAACCTCCTTTCTCACATCTGCAGATTTATCCATATATCTTTCTAAAATATATGAATGTGCTTTAGAGCTCTCATTTCCTGACATGTTGGCAATGATTAACTTTCTAATCAATGATGATGAGTCATTTCGAAGCAGAAATACAAACTTTTCAAGGTTGTTGTAATCGTTTTGGAATTTCGAAAGAGCAATAATGGCCTGGCTTCTTACCTTTTCATCTTTATCATAAATTCTTTCACTAATTTTTTCCAAAATAAGTGTATAATCATGATCGTATAAAGCCTCTAAGTTTTCAAAGAGTAAGATCATTATTTTCAAAGTAACATATCTTATATTAGGATCCGAATTTGAGATTAATGGAACAAAAACTTTTTTAAGAAAGTACTCAGAAAAGAATAGATCAAAATCAGCCTGTTCAGTTTCTTCCTTTTCTAATTTATCAAATTTGTACCAATTTATAAAGTAATTGGTGAAGAATCTAATGAAAATATTGTCAATATCCAAAGAGTTGTTAATATCCGAAAGATTTAATTTAAAGTTTGTAATAAACAGTACAATGCTTTTAATGATAGATGTAAAGTATTCATTGATATTATTATCTGAGCTATTTTGTTCCAATATAGAAACATAAATTTTTCTTAATTTGATTGTATTTACTCTAATCAATTGAATGACATTACTGTTTGAAGATTTGGTGTCTTCATTTGCAGCTAATGATATTTCAGAGGCATTGTTATAAACATCTTGAAAGATATCTATCACTTGCTTAGATATTTCAGACATATGGGGGGTTGTTGTTTGGTGTGAATAAACAAACACGTAAATATTAGTTCAGAATAATGGCGATGGCGCTTAAAAAACACAAAAAATGGAAAATTGTTTTTGTTGGTGTTAAGTCACGTGTTATTAAATAAGAAAAAACTATAAAAGAATTGTTTACATTTTCAAATAAATAATAAATTTATAATTTAATATAATAAATTCAAAAATTGTAAACATACTTGAAGCTAGTATATCTATATATTATTGACTTATGTTTTTAATATCTATTTTTATGAGACTGTGAATGAATTTGTTTCTATCAATTTTAACTCGAAAGTGTGTGTAACATGGTAGCGCCTATACAACTTTTACAATTTCTTTTCTTTTTTTTAAAAAATTTCACTTTCTGGTATGCACACAAATATTATTGTCCCAAAATGGCAATTTTCCAAACCTGGAAAAAAAAAAATCATTTTTCTTTATACAATTTTTTTTTTAAAAAAAAGTATAATAAATATACTTATACTTGCTCAACTAAAATTAGTTTATAGCAACCCAAAAACAGCCAACAATCTAATGAGCTCCGATAAAATGAGTAAGAACTCTTTATTAAAGCTATTCAAAGTCAACTTTTTGAAGAAAGATGAATTGAACTGTAGTTCCTTAGAAGTTACCAATACCAAAATTATAAAGTTCAATGACACATATAGATTACTAGTTAGTAGAAATAATGGAACCTTAGAACATTGGGAATACGATTTAGAAATTAAACAGTGGTTAAATCTTTCCATTATCAATAGTCAAAACATCAATGATGCATCCTCTTCAAACACTATTGAAGACTTCTTATACTTTATAGACCCAACTACCAATTTGGAAAGAGTTTTTACAATCAACGGTAATGAGATCATCACAGAATACGATTTATTGAATAGATGTATCAAAAAGCAACACATGATCAATGTATCATCAGATGCTAACAGTATTGTTTGGTCTATCAACATCAACAAAGACTTGGACAAAATCATAATTGGGTTAACTAACAATAACATTCAAATATACGACATCCCATCTGAAAACTCCAATGAGTTGATTTACAACTCTCAATTGATTTCTTCCATCAACAACGATGAAAAAATCTTGTCCATTTCCTTCATTGATGATGATAAGCACATTTTAACAGGTACCTCTCTAGGTAAAATCAAAATCTTGTCCTATGAAAATCAAAACTCTATTCAAGCTGTCAAAACATTGAAGATAGATAACAAGAAAACTGCCAACAACAAGAACAAAAACAATAAGAAGAAGTTCAAAAAAGATGATAAAGTCCCTATTGTTTGGTGTTTGGAATACATCCAAAAATACAATGTCATAGTATCTGGTGACAGTAATGGTGACTTAAAAGTTTGGGATTTCAAGTCTTCAACTTTATTACAAAGTTTGAGTATTAGCAATTCATCAAATTCAAATGGTGGCAACACAACAAAGACTAAAAATGATATTTTAAATTTGGTTTACAACGAAACCAATGACTGTATCTTCACCACATCTTTGGATAAGAAAATTTCAATGTTCAAAATATTGAAGACCAATAATGATTTATCTTTCAAAGTTCATTTGTTGACTTCCAGATTGGTCAATAAGAGTACCACTAACATATTGCAAGGTTATGATCTAAGAGCTTTGCACTCTTTAGATAATTTCATGGTTATCGGTAATGATCAAGGTGAAGTTCAAATCTTTAATCAATGTTCTCATTTCAACACCTTAGACAACAATACCACTACTTCTAAGTTACCTGTATTGTTGAGACAAGAAGATACCCTTGTTAACAATAAACTTGTGTTTAACCTAACAAATGATTCTTTAATGAAGATGTATTCATTGGAAGGTAAGCTTCTGTCCAGAATGAAAATCAATCCAATTGATTCTTTTGCTGTTAATAAAAGCAATGAAATTATGGTCTTATTTGATAACGAAAGCACCAATATTAGATCTGTCTTTTTAGAGCATGTCACAAATGATGAAATCCTAGAAGGAATAAAGATTACTAAGTTGCCTTTGGAAAATTTGCCATTCAGCAATGATGCCAACTTAAAAAACAAAAAAGATTCTCTGAGAATTCAAAGTATTCAATTCATCAACGAAAACGAAATCTTAGTTTTATACAAGTTCAACACCTTTGATTTCAATGGAAATGTTACAAACAACAATCTTTTATACAGCTACAATATTGAAGAAATGGAATATAAGAAAATAGAAATTTCAGGTTACTTCAATGAGGAAGATGACGATGAAGATGCTGAAGAAGAATTGGCTAGTATTTTAATTCAAAGTATTGAGCTTTTACCGGAAAATAAATTGCTCATCACTTCTGAAAACAAAATTATAGTATTACACTTAGCTGAAAGCACATATAAACTTGAATCTCTATATGAATTGAAAAACAACAAAATTCACATTTGTAGATATGATAACAAATCAGATACATTGATGATGATTACTAAGAACTTCAAGATGCTTCAGTTGAATTTGAAGGATGGCTCTCAAACACAATGGTCAATGATGAATTACGGTTCCTTCCCTAAGATTATTGTTAATGATATGCACAAGAGTTCAGTTATAAATGATATTGTTTATTTGCCACAATCTGATAAAGTATTGATCTATGCAAACAACTGGATTTTGATTATTAATTTGATGAAGAACCTGCCTATGAAGTCTAAAAAGAGAAAATATAATGAAATTTTAGATACTGCTGATGATGTTGAACACCCAGAAACTCAAGATACAGAAAGCTTCAACTTGATCACTAAGTTTAGTAGTTTGTACAAAGTTGGCCTTGTTGATGAACAAGAAAACGAAATCTATGTTATAAACGACTACCTACATGTTCCTGGTTCTGCCAATACCAAAAAGACATTAAGCTCATCTGCAGCTTCAGGTAAATATAACTTTTAATTATTGAATTAGGTTGCCCGCAGAGTTGTATATAATCTTTTTTCCTATTTAAGAAATGTATGTTTTTTTTTTTATACTAAAGCGAAAATTTTTTTTTATTTATTTCAAAAAAAAAACGAAAATTACCCACAATTTCAAGGTCTTTTACTGTTTTAATTGAAACACTTGAAAATATTACCAAACCCAAAAAAAAAGAAAACAAGTATTAGATATATCCAATAAAAGATGTCTGATTTAGATGATGATTTATTAGCTTTAGCTGATGGTATGGACATGGAAGATGATCAAGTTCAGCAAGTATCAGGCAAGGAAAGTGGAAATTACCATAACATGGAGGATTCTGATGAAGATGATGATTATAACTTTTCACAAAAGATAACAACTGGTAATAAGAGTACCAATGATAACGAATTGCAGCATCCTTTCCCATTTGAAGAGTTTTATGTAAATCGTGATGATAGAGATAGAATTTTAAGCTTGCCAGAATTCGAACAACAAGAGATTATGTATGAAAGAGAACAGAAAATCAAAGAATATAAAGAAAGAGCTTATTTCTTAAACAGAAAGAAACAACAAGAACAAGTTTCAAGAAAAAGAAATGCTGATGTCGAATATTCTGATGATGAAGATGATGATGATGATGAATACCAAGCAAAACCAAGTAGAGCCAAGAGATTAAAAACATTGGTTAAAAACAAAAGCTATACACCAAGTGATGAAGAGTATTCTGAAGAGGCAGAATCATCCGATGAATATTCTTATGCATCAACAAAGTCTTCAAAGAAATCCAGAGTTGAATGGGATGATGACTCTTCTAGAATCAAAGACCCTACTCTACAAGATTACAATAATATAAAAATTGGAAGAAAGGATGTAGATAAATTGTGTTTCTACCCAGGCTTTAACAAAATGGTGGTTGGTTTATATGGTAGAGTTAATGTCTCCACCTCTCCAAACCAATCTCAATATAGATTGGTAAAAATCGAAAAGGTATTTTTCCAAAAACCATACAAATTCAACAACTTTTATACTAATCAATACTTTGGAGTCACTCAAGGTAAGTTTAAAAAGGTATTTAAAATGAACTATTTCTCTGATAGTTTAATCACTGAACAAGAGCTTTCAAAATACAACTCCTATTTGGTTCAACAGAAACTACCTGTTGCTAAAAGATCTGAATTATTGGCTAAACACAGGGAATGGGGTGCTTTTGATAAGCAACCATTGACTGATGAACTATTGAATCAACAAGTTGCTAATAGACTACAGTTTAATAAGAAGTTGTCTGGTGTTAACTCCGTTATCGAAAAGTCTATTTTGAAAGATAAACTAAGCTACGCCATTGATATAAATAATGAAGCTGATATCAATAAATATACCAAACAACTAAGACAATTGGAAAAGAGAATGTCTCAGTACGATAAACATCATGAGAATGATTTAGTTGGTACCACCAAGCTAAATACATTATCTGAAAAGAATAAGAAGATTAATATCGACAATATCAGAAGTAAAAAACAAGAAGAGCAAGAAAAGCAAGAAGCTAATGAATTGAAAGATGTGAAATCAGATCCATTCTCTAGATTAAAAACCAAGGCAAGAATTTATTACAAAAACTTGCAAAATATAGAAAATGAAAAGGCCTTGAAAGAAGAAGAAGAACTAAAACAAGAAAAGTTGAAAAAGGAAATCAAGGAGCAAGAGGAAAGACAATACTTGGAAATGATTAAATCAAAGTTCAAAAAGAGAGGAGGTTTAGAATATTTAGTAAAGGATATTAAGATCGACATGGAATTGGAGCTTTAGTACTTGAATCTATATATAATATTGCTAAGTAAACAAAGGTTCTTTCTCGAACAAAGCCAATCTTTTGTGAATGTAGCTACACAGGATTCTTTTCTCAATATCTTGGAACATGTAATCAAATGGAGTCTTTCCTGGTTTGCAGAGCAATTCCTGATATGCCAAATTGATTTCCTTTTCCAAATCTAATCCCGCTAGGCACTTTTGATGTGTGTAACCTCTATAATGAAGGTCATCTTTTACAAATTCCTTGTTGACAGCCATTCTCAAAGGATGGAACTTTGGTAGGTTACAATGAGCAAACATTGCATGGTTTTCTGAACTATCTGAAGAAAAGTAATTCTGCTTAACATGAATCAAATCATCAATATCATTCAACTTGGCAATATCCTCACTTAATCTTAGTTTAGCGTTGTAATCTTCCCTAAAGTCTTTTTGGTAGTATGTAAGTCCTCTGAAATCACCATCTTCGGTAAAGTATCCATCAACGGAGGCACCTGTGTAAATTTGGTAATAAGGAAGCTTTAGTATATGAGCAGCGGCAATAAAAGTTTCTTTATCTCCTTGTCCGGAAGAGTATTGCGATAGTATATGGTAATAAACAGTTGGCCCATAGATATTGTAGTACAAAGAAAGTAGCAATGTTTTCCAGTGGAGTTTTTTATTAATCATCATTTGACCAGTTTCAGAAGATGGGTCAGGAATCGCACCAGCAAAGTCATGGAAAGGAATATCTTCTGCGTTTTGATCTTTAATGAAGTCTGCTAGATTTGATACTGTATCAATACCATTTCTTATTTTATGAGTCAAATCAACTTTTGAATCAGCAGATTCGTAGAAGAATGGATTGGTGGTTCTTCTCCAAAAATCAGGCCATAGAATTAATCCATTTTTTTTATAGACAGTATGCTCAAAGATTGTGTTCAAATTTTTCAAAGGATAATCATCGGCATCTAATAGCAAGACGTTTTCAAATGAAGAAGCAAATAAAGCTAATGATTTATACTGAAAACCTTGGAATTCATTTGTTGCAAGCAAATCCTCAGAAAAAATCCTACTCAAATAAATACACTTGGCATTGTGGCTTTCTATTAAGTTACAAAATTCTGCATCTGTGGAAGCTTCTTCTTCTGTTGGTATCAAAACCTCAATAGGCAAATTTGTTCCACTTTTTCTGATTGTCTTTATGACTGAATAAGTCATTAAAGAATAAGAGCTTCCTCCGACAAACACTATACCATCCCCGGAATAAAAATTTTGGCCTGGGTAAACAAAAGTACTATCTGTTTCTTCATTTAGGGTCTTTATAAATCTTGTGTGTGAGTCTCGTAGATTGTTTTTAATATTGGAATTTAGAATTAAACATCTGTATGCTAAATAGTTTTTAGACAAGCTTTTCCAGTTCTTGACATCTTTATTTTCTTGTCCAATATCAGGACATTTCTTGTTGTAACTTCCCAAAGAATCTAGTGAAATTTTTTCAATAGTATCTTTTTCTTGAAAACTTTTGGAAAAAGGATATGATATTTGAGGATTATACTCCTCATTGATTTTAAGAATAATATTGTTAAAGTTTTCTTTGTTTGGTGCACCTGCATAGTAATCCAAATTTGTTTTTGCTGAATTAATAACATCAACTTCGTGATATAATGTTAAATATGTAAAAGTAACCACACAAATAAGCACAAATATCACTACACTTTTGGTGGTTTTGTTTGTACCTGAGTTAAACTTCTTCAGAAATACTGGAAGTTTGAAATGAATCATTATTAAGGTTGATTCTTGAACTGGTTTTTTATAGTAAACTTAGCAAATCAAAAAACAAAAATGAGCAGCGGATGAATTTTATTTACCAAAAAAAAAGAAGTACATAAAATTTTTATATGCCGGGTTTTATTATTGACCGCAAAAAAAATTAAACCGAAAATGCTTTCGACCAGAGTTGAACTGATGACCTCCGCATTACTAGTGCGACGCTCTACCAACTAAGCTACGAAAGCGAATTTTCAAAAGTTTAAAATTTTTTTAGTCTATTTATAGGATCAGTATTTTTGCTGTTTTATATTGATTATGATGTTATTTCTATTCATATAGACTACATCAGTGTATATTTACTTTATTATGATGTAATATTTAATATTATTTATATTTTATGTGATTCTGACCATTTTACAATGAATTTATGACCATTGTAAAGGATGTTTGTTTACAGGAGCAAAATTCGTCGGAATAAAGAAAAGTATTATTTATTTTAAGAAACTAATACTCTTTTGTTAGGTAGCTGCAGTGGAATTTTTACTGTCAGTATCATGTCTTCACTATACTCCTTGTTTTATCATATTTCTCGGATATAATTTTTTAACCAAAAAAAAAAAGTTCTTCTATAAGATATCTTTACGCGATTTGCTGAAAAAAAAAAAAAAATTTCAAAAACCAAATGTTAAAAGGACCTCAGAAGATAACTGCAAATAGTGCTAATTTCATTCAAAGCAAAAATTATCTTGACTCATATGTGAGCTCAGCTGGTACTGATAGATCTACGAACTTATTCATCAAAGATTTCAGAGTTGTTGCAGGTTGTTTTCCAGTTGATTTAAAGAAAAAGAAAATACTAATGATCAAGCATGCCAAAGGTGGAAATTTCATTATACCAAGAGGAGGGGTAGAATACGATGAACTAAGATACAAAAAAGTAGGTTCCGAAAAGTTTCAAAATTTTGAGAAAATACCAAACGCCACATACTGTTTTATGGAAGGTGGTATGAGAGAAACTTGGGAGGAAGCTGGTGTTAAAGGTAAAATCACGAAAGATTTAGGGCAGTATTATTACTACGATTCCAATAATAAAAATGAAAACTATGATGCATGGGTCAAAAGGGTGAAGAAAAAGTTTCCCAAGAGTGTTGATTATTACTATCAGATGGAGGTGGACGAGGTTAGTAAAGAATGGCCTGAAAAGGGTAAGAGAATACAGAAATGGTTGAGCTTAGACGAAGCTGTATACCATATTATAAGTAATGGTAGATTTTCAGCATTTAAAGCTTTGCTAAACACCGATTTAGTGAATAATAAAGATGACTTCTACAGGGTATACTTTGAGTCAGATTTGAAAGAGGAGAAATATAGGGAATCGTTCAAGAACAGACCTTATAATAAGTATTCGGAGGAAATCTGTGAAGCACAACCAGTGTTATTAGATGTTATTTTGAACAAAAGTGGTGATAAAATATTAGTAAATGAAGATGGTAAGATCAAATTTGAAGAAATCAACATGATACATGAGCCATTTATTTGGAGATCGAGTAAGTTCTTTGAGTGTGCAAAATCAAATAAACTGGAAGATGTTAAGTTTATCAGTTTGAAAGATCCATTAGGTTATATTAAAAAAGAAAATGTTAAAGTTGATGAAGGTGCAGATAGCCTGGATTTAGGTACCTATAAGTATGCATTATCATGTTGTATTTATGAAGTTCAGGATGAGTTTACAATGAGTGGGAAAAAGTGGATCAGTATTGACGAATGGAGAAAAGACTTGGATAGTATTTCTGAGATAGCTGATGGGTTCTTGCAAGAAAATAGTAACGATTTGGTGAAAGAAATTGAGAAATTGAAGCTATAAAATGATAAGTTTTGTCAAGGAAGCGGGTATAAAATTGTATAATATTTTTCGGATATACCCAAATCATCAAATAAAATTAGCCGCGTTATTTACAAAATTTCAAAAACACAAAAACGAAAGGCCCAAAAAAAAAAATGGATGGCAAAACCCTACCATTCATGTTTAATCAATTAATATTGAAAGAGAAGAAGAAACAAACCATTAAAATGTCATCGGTATCTGCAGGTATAAGCGTCAAAACAAACAAATACTCAACGAGCCCTGATCTCAAAAAGGTCTACTTTAATTTTAAAAAAAGTGAAACCCAAATAACGAGTTTCAAGCCATTAAGAGTGTTTACCAATAAGTATAATTACGAGCTAAGCAAGAATTTCATTACGGACTATGGAAATGGTACAGATGGGCAAAGGGAGACTCAGTTATTTTTAAAAGGGTACAGAATAGTGGCTGGTTGTATTCTAATAGATAAAAAGACACAAAAGTTGATGCTCATTACATATGGAGACAGCCACCATTACCACTTTCCCAAAGGAGGTGTGGAAAACAATGAGTTGAAGTATGCACCATGCGAGAGCACTCAAAATTATGAAGGTGTTCCATTCATGAAGTACAGCTTTATGGAAAGTGCTTTGAGAGAAACATGGGAAGAGGCAGGTGTGCAAGGTAGAATCACAAAAGATTTAGGTATGTTTTATTACTACAACGACAGTGTTATTACCGATAAGTTGCATCAATGGGTAAACAAAAAACAAGGAAAATTCCCCAAAAGCATTGATTATTACTATGAAATGGAGGTTGAAAAAGTATTCGATGAGTGGCCTGATGGAAAGTTAAGACCTCGAAAGTGGTTTGATCTTCAAGAATGCCTAGATGAGTTGGTTAGTAATGGTAGGTTTGCACAATTTAAAGCTGTATTGAATTGTAGTTTGGTCAAAGACAAAAATAGTGTTTATAACAAACAATTTAGACGTGACCAATTAGCACTAGCACAGAAGCAAGAATATTGGCCACGTTTATATAACAAGAAGTACAAGAAGGTATCAGAAGAGTTTTCTGGTTCAGATGTGTATGTAATTGTTGTAGTTTATAACGAGTCAGGACATTTGCTTGTAAATCATGGTGTATATGGAATTGGGCTTGATAAAGTTAAAATTGAGCATGAACCTTTTGTATGGAGAAGCAGCAAAACTTTTAATAGCATTGGTTCTAAGCTAAGCTATGGAAAGCTTATTTCAATTCAAGGATATGAACCAAAGAATGGGATCAGAGTTGATGAAATTTTTGATATGGGAACATACAAAAAGTGTATCCATTTTTATTCAACCATTATGGATTCAAAGGATACTTCTGAGGGTAACTGGATGCCTATTGAGCAATGGGCTAAAAAACATCAATCCGACAGCGAACTATTTGAACTAATGAATTGTGCTGTTAAAAACGGTAAGCTGAAAAAATGGCCAGTATTGCAAAACAATAAAATTGATGTTATGCAGCTAGAAATTGACAGATTGAAAGGTGAGTTGACAAAGACAAAGAATGAGCTAGTTGCTGCAAAAATTAGTTTAAGTAAACGAAAGTGTTGATATTAGAATGGAGTTATAGCATTGGTATATGTATATGAAAATGTGATAAATAAATTTGAACCCGTCAAAATCGTTTACAATGTTTGTAGTCAGATTGCAAAAAATGTATGAATCATTCAAAATATTAGTTGAAAACAAAAGTTGATAAGGGTATAAGGATCTAATTGGGTATTTAATTTTTTAGATGTTTTTTAAAAAACACCATTATATATATTTAGATTTCAACAAACATTACATGGCAATTTAAATAAATTGCAGTAATAAAACAGCTAGACCACTGAATACTAAAGAGTTGGCTTTGTTGGCGTTGTCAGTAGTAATAATGGAATGTGAAGGAACAACAGTACTTATTTGTAGAGATGTTTGAATAGCTGGAGAGCTAGAAGCAGGTTTGGAGCTTGGAACATGACCATTGCTTGAGCTTGTTAAGTAAGAAGTCTTAAAGCTTGGAACATTGGTAGAGCTGGTAACTTGGGTTGGAACATTGACTGAACTGGTAACTTGGGTTGGAGCAATGGTAGAGCTGGTGACTTGGGTTGGAGTGTTGACAGAGGTGGATTCTTGACTTTGACTTTCACAGATGCTTTTAGTGCATACAACGGTTTTAACATCAGTACTAGTGGCAGTGGTGACAGAAGTTGAAGGCTCAACAATAGAAGTGGTTGGTAAAGTTGAGGTTTCAACTGTAGTACTACTTGCTACTGTTGAAGAGTTCCAACCTGAGAAAGTTGGTGTCTTGATAATAACGGTGGTAGAAGTGGTTGGAGTACCATCGGTACCGGTTGTGGTAACAACATCAGTGGTAGAAGTTGTATCGACACCGGTCCATGGAGTGGTGGTAGTTGTTATGTGTTCAGGAGTCTTGATAATAACGGTGGTAGAAGTGGTTGGAGTACCATCGGTACCGGTTGTGGTAACAACATCAGTGGTAGAAGTTGTATCGACACCGGTCCATGGAGTGGTGGTAGTTGTTATGTGTTCAGGAGTCTTGATAATAACGGTGGTAGAAGTGGTTGGAGTACCATCAGTACCAGTTGTAACACCATCGGTTGTAGTTGTGGTAGTACCTACACCAGTCCATGGAGTGGTGGTTGTGGTAATAAGCCTTGGATCATATTCTATATATTGAATTGATTTAGAAATAATAGTTCTAATAATTTCTGGGGTTGTTCCGGTAGCAGGAATAGTGGTAGTATAAGTAGAGTCAGTTTCTGTGGTACTGTAACTAGTGGTACTTCCAGTCCACCAAGTAGCTGTAGACTGTTCATTAATAATAGAGCATGTTTCTTCTTGCTCCCATGTGTAAGAACTATAAGCAAAACCAGTCCAATCTTCATGGGTGACACCATCTGGACCAGTGTAAACATACGAAAAAGCTGATACGGCATCAATGTTTGCATACCATATGCTCACCGGATAAGCGTAACCAGCAGTCAAAGTTATAGTGGTATTTTCAGAATTTCCTTTTGCTAAGTATCTTTTATAAATTTGGGCTTTTGAGCTATCAATACTTTGATTTTCATTAGATGTACTACAGCAGCCAAAGCCAGCTAAACCATCACCCATACTTAAAATAGAAACATCATCAGTAAACTGTAAAGAGAATGTATATTCTCCAGAGACTTTAGGAATAATAAACCCGTTAAGAGAAAAAACATAATTTGTAATTGGAATCACTGGATTTGAGCCATCAGTGGTATAAAAGTTAGGATGCTCCATCCATACTTCTACATTTTGAGTATAATATAGGTGGTTATATGTAAGGTTAGTGATTCTTACATCTTTTATAACAGTGGCAGCCTCAGTCAATGAATGACCATCATTTTCTGTTACAATTGTAGCATTGGCAGCGTATCCACTTTTTTGATAAGCAGGGTCTATATCAGATGCGTAGTTTATCTCATGGTTGTTGCCAGCCCAAGGATAATAGTAGATATTACCGACAAATCCATCTACTTTGGCGTTAATGGAATTAGCATTACAACCATTTATGCCATCAGCAGAAACATGGAAAACTAAAAAGCATAAAGCTAGCAAAAATTTTATTTCTTTAATCATAGTTTCTTAAGAAAATAGCTTTATTTATATTGGTTGGTTTTATTTGTTATACTTTTTTTTTTTTTTAATTTTTTTTAAATAATTGTGATTGTGTATCAAGTCCTTTAAATATGAATGGAGATTCAAACTAAATATGAAAATAAAAAGTAATTTGAGCACTTTAAATTCGTCAGTCTAACAAATAAGCAGTCAAAATCTGGTAAATAAGTCCTTTGTGCAGTTTTTCGTAGGAACTTGGAGGTATTTTGTGTGTTTGCAAATACGAAATTTTGAATTAAACGGAAACTAGCAAAAAAAGAAAAACCTATTGTTCGTATCAATTGTTGTAGTTCGCACAGTAGGGAAATAAAAGCAAAAAGAAATAAACAAGGTGTTCGCTTAAAACCATAACTGTCTAAATAAATTCATTAAAAATCAAAAGAATTGTATACAGTTAAAATATGTATTAATATGTGAACCATTTGCATAATTGAAGCTAATAATAGATGAAAAAGAATTGGAAAGTCAAATTCACAGAAAATTTATTTCCGCAGGAGTTATTTCATTTTTTCTTTTCCCTTTTTGGATACTTCTGAAAGTAATGACAAGATTATAAAAATAAAAATAAATTTGGTAACTTTTACTGAGAATAGCAGAAAAACATAGTGTCCTAAATTGAACCAATTTTTGTTTGGTTTAACTTTACATAAAATGATATATTGCTATTTTGTATTATGTGAAGTTTTCACAAGAAGTAGTAACCACAATAAATATGCTGATGATACCAGTATTGCATGTAATTGATTATTAAATAGTTTACAAGTGTTGGAAGGTATATTTGCGCAAATATTATTTATAATTGTATATATATTACTTAAATGTGTACAGTATCAATTGTTAAATGTAAACATATTTATAAAAACGTAATAAAGTGTAAATAAATGGGGAAAAAAGGTAAACAAAAAAAATATGAGTGCAAAGCACGAGTAGTTCCTGCCGTGTAGCGGAGCGAAACAAAAGGAACAATATCAATAGCAGCTATAGAAAAAAAAAAGAGGAAAAAAAAAGAGAGAAGAAGAGATATATAAGAGAGAAAACAGGAAGAGTAACAATAAAAAGAGAGGAAGTAACACATAGAAATAGTAGTAATAATGGTACTATAAATAAAGAATATAGTAATAGTAGGTATATAGAGGATATATGTGTAAAAATAAAATAATAAAAGTAGTTATATGAGATAATTGATGAAGGCTGGAGAAGGGATGAGAACGATGAGGTACGTGCGGAGATAAGAAACAACAAAGAAAAAAAAAATATGAGTAAAAAGAAGAGATAAAAGAGAGGAATAACACATAGAAATAGTAGTAACAATGGTAACATTAGTGATTAATATAGTAATAGTAGGTATATATAGTATATATATGCAATAATATTAACAAAAAAGAAGTTATATGAGATAATTGATGGAGGTTGGAGAAGGGATGAGGATGATGAGGTACGTGCGGAGATAAGAAACAGCAAAAAGAAAAAAATATGAGTGCGAAGCACGAGTAGTTCCTGCCGTGTAGCGGAGCGAAACAAAAGGAACAAAATCAATAGCAGCTATAGAAAAAAAAAGAGAAGAAAAAAAGAGGAAAAAAAGAGAGAGAAGAAAGAAGAGATATATGGGATAGAAAAAAAGGAAGTACAAAAAGGGGAAGAAGATAAATAAGAATAAGAATAAGAATATGGATATGGAAGTAGTATTAGGTAGTAAATAAGAGATTAGAGATATT
>JAJMDJ010000013.1:0-48861 GCA_030573495.1 Hanseniaspora nectarophila
TCTTTTTCCATGCATGATATCAACTCATACCCCGTTGAACGTGGGTATGCTGACCACGAGGCTTTGGCAAAGGCATCTGCATGTGTGATGGCACATAATGTCAATGTGTGGAATGTTCATTTGGAGAATTATCAAATATACACACAGGAAGAAATTGACAAACAAAAGGATATCAACAAGAGACAGGAGATGCTTGAAAAGAATGAACTAGAGTTTTTGAATCTTTACGAAAAGAAGTACAGAGTTCTGTTCAACAAGGCTGATGAGTTTTTCAAGAATGGTAAAAAAAGATGTTTGGAAAAGAAGGTACCCTTCAAGGGGCTGGTGATCATAAGTTCTGGGTTTGATGCCAACGAGTATGAAACAACAGCCATGAACAGACACGGAATGGGGCTTCCAACAAAGTTTTATAATTACTTCAACAAAGACGCCTTGAACCTAAGTCAGTATCATTCTGATGGGAAGTTGATGTCTTTGATGGAGGGTGGGTACGATTCCAAACCCATCATTGCAGGAATGTTTTCAACCCTGACAGGATTGCAAAACCAGGAATGGATTGATGAATGGGGGTCAACAACAGTCATCAAGGAATTGGTCAAGGGGAGCCGAGCCAAGTGGATCCCTTACAAGACCAAGAAAAACAGCAATCAAATCATAAAGAATTGGGCAGAATCAGTCATCAAGCTTGGTAGATCCATGGTTGATGATTTCCAAACTGAATTCTTTGACAAAGTTGAAATCGATCCTTTGAAGATGTATGGACAAATATACGATGTTGCAAAGCCTGAAAGTAATATTTATAAGAGCATTCCAATCTCCCAATCAGCAAGATCCTTGAGATCAACAACTACAAAATCATCAACTTCATCATCAGGCAGTAGCCACAACAACAAGATGAAGGCCAATACAATTTTGAATGTACACATCAAATCCGATGACGAGGATGAAGAGTATGTTTATAACGAGGACCTGGAAAAGTCATTCAACAGAACATTGGAGGATGTGTCTATGATGGATGTGTCCAAGCAAATGGAGGCATTGGATGTATCAATGGCAGACACAACCCACAGCAACTCTATTTTAAGCACCCTCAATGAAAGAGGACCACGGAGAAGTGTGCTAGAGAATGGCATAAAAAACGGAAATATATTCATGGGCAGAAGAAGATTAGGCGAGGAGATTGCCAAGAAAAAACTAAGGGATTTGGATACAACGAAAAAGAGACCAAGCAGAACCATAAGATTTGAAAACACCCCTCATGAGGATGACGATGGCGAGTCTCTTATGAACCTACACAAGGACAGACTGACAAGATCAGGCAGACCGTACTGAGGACCGTAGTTCTATCCTTATTTTATTTTTTGTTTTAAATTATGAGAAAAGTCTTTTTTTTTTTGTGTGTGCTGATATTTCGAAAAAGATGAAAATCACAGATGGGGGAAAAGCAACAAAAAAATCTAATAAGAATGAGGTTTAATCAATAGGAATTGGATCACTTCAACAACCAGATAGAAAGAAAATACGTTTCATAATTAATAAAAATAGAATCACACACCCATCAGGCTGTTCTTTTTGATTCTCACCTTATTTTATATCTTCTTCAAATTTTATTAATTAAAACTATATACTTAACATAAAACATATAACAAGCTCATAGATAAAAACCCCTTATTTGAATGTCCAATTCTTCTATAACAAACAAAATGGGATCCGAAAGAAGAAGATTTCGAGAAATGGCCAAGTCGTATATCTTTGGAGGGTTCACCAAAAACCAGACAATTCAAAATGAAGCCATAAACATGTTAGCAGATTCAATCTCTAATGGCAACATTGGTGACACATGCCACAGCGACTTGTCATACACCACAAACTCATCTTTAAAAGACATGACGCAGTCTGAAGTATCTGACAGCCAAGAACAAAGCATAAAGATTAACGATTCTGAGAGCACGCAAAAGGCATCTTCGAATTCATTGACATCAAACAGCATTGAGTTGGATATCGACTCTGATTATGTGAATGAACGTACTGTTTTGATCATACGTGATATTCCCTCCAAAATTGATGTCGACAGCATATTGCAAGCTGTTTATTGCGGGCCAATTGAAAAGATTGTCAAGGTCCTCAACCCAGAAGACAACAATTTGATCAAGTACTTGGAGTTGCACTTCTTCAGAAATGAAGATGCAGAGTTGTTTTTGAAGTACTCCAAAACAGGCAACTTTTTGGTCAATGGCCAGAAATTAAAATGTCAATGGGGGACTCGATACATCAATGAAGTAAGTAGCACCAACTTCAAGAAGCTTCATGATGTTGTGTACCCAACAAACGAGCAGGTTTATTCACAGCACGGTGGATCCACAATCAGAACAGGAGCTAGAAGATGCTTGATCCTCAAAAAGACTAGTGTGGAACCTAAGACTGATGCGAATGAAAATAACATAAAAAACCCATACCATCTGTATTCACCAAACCTAGCCGCATTCAGCATCAATGAAATCACCAAGGACTTCAAGGTATATGGCGATATCATCAACATATCCCCAGTAATCTCCAGAAAATTGTGCATATCAATCAACTTCTACGACATCAGATCAGCTGTTCTGGCGAAGGAGGCATTTGAAAAGACAAACAGCACTGTGAACAAAAAGTACTCGAGTGAATGGGCCGTTTGGTATGGCAAGGATGTCAATGATAAACCATGCATAGCAATTTAAACACTACAGATATATACATAAAAAATTTTTTTATTAACACGAAAAAAAGTTATGTTTATTCCTTGTCTTCAACGGTCAAGGCAGCAACGGAGTCGTTCAATTCTTGTTCTCTCTTGACGTACAATTCTTCAACTTGTTTCAATCTATCTTGAGCCTTTTGGATGTTTTCAGCAGTCATAGTTTCTGACTTGGCCTTGGTTTCATCCTTGATGGCGACTAACTTGCTGAAGACTTCGGAGATCAACTCCTTGTTACCAGAGTCTGGGACTGGCAAGTTGTATTGACCCAAAACAGCAATGGAAACAACAGACAAAGTGATGTCAACAGCGGTGGTTTCGGAAGAAACGGAAGAAGATTCATCAACAGACTTCACAACAGGTTGAGCTCTGTTCTTTCTTCTGGAGACTATGGTTTTACCGGCTGGGGCACTTTGAGCCTTGGCGGTCTTGACGTATGAAGGGTTCAATTCACCTAAACAGAATTCAATGTTGGTCAAGTCATCCATCAAGGCAGGGGTATTTTGGGCCTTTAAGATGTCTTCCTTCAACTTGGTCAAGTCGGATTCCTTTTGGGCAGACAACTTTTCAAACTTGTATTCATTTTCCTTTTGTTTCTTTTGCAATTCTCTCTTTAACTTGTAGGCCTTGAATTCGTTGTCGAATTGTGTTCTGGTTTCAGTGATCTTGTTGTAGATTTCATCTCTCTTGGCTCTTAAGGCAGTTCTGGTGTTGAACAATTGGTTGACAACTTGTTGGTTCTTGTTCTTCAAGGCTCTTTGGTCATTCAAGGTGCTTTGGATGGCTTCAAATTGCTTTTGTAGGTGTTTGTTGTCCAATTCGTTGTTTAAGGTATTCTTCAAGGCAATTTGTTGTTGCTTCAAGTCATAGACTTCAGACTTCAAAGGTTGAACAGCAATCAAGGATTTTTTGATCTTGTTTAGTTCAGATTGTTGCTTGATGAATCTCTTTTCATCAACAAGAGACAAACCACCTTGGTCTAGTTTATTTTCAATGGAGGAGATTTCCTTGTCAACTTCACCAATGGACTTGAATTCCTTGGCCTTTGAAGAGGCAGAGGCTAAAGACAAGTCGATGTTCTTGTTGGAGGCCTTGATCTTGGAGTCAATTTGCTTTAGTTGTTCAAAGACAACGTTTCTCTTGACCTTCAAGTCGTTTTGTTGCTTGATGATGTCCTTTAGTTCATCGTTGTTAGAAGAGTTGGAGTCGGTCTTACCTAGCTTGCCATCGATGTCAGCAGAAACAGCATTAATTTCAGTGGTTAACTTCTTTAATTGGTTGTTTAAGACTTCAAGTTTCTTGTCTCTTGAGGCTTCGTCTGGTCTTTGGATGAAAGTGGATGGTTTGGAGGACATGTTATTTTGATTAGGCAAATGTATTTTTTTTAAATTTGTGGTTATTTACAATATTTTTGTTTGTTAATATAAGATATAGTAAAATTTGTTTACTTTTTTAAAGTTTAGAATTGTATTTAAATTATAGTGTGGTATTTTTTTTTATGAACAGCAATGTGTGAAAATTTTTTTTTAGTGTGAAAGAATTTTTTTTCATGTTTTATTTTTTTTTTTAATATGAGAGTAATATTTATACCGCTTATTTGATACTGTGATACTACAAGACACCTTGTTGATAGCAATGTTTTATTTATATTGTATATTGCAATATACAATATATTAATAATTACACTACATAGTGTAATTAATATTGTGTATATATAGGTATTTGGCAGTGTATCTCCTATATCCGATATATACATCATATTTGTCTTTACACAGCAAATTTTTTTTTTTTTCTATATTTCTTTCTCTCTTAATTTGGGACTATTTTATTTATTTATTTTTCTATCATCGAGTATAATACCAAAACACCAAAAAAAAAAACACTTCATTACTCACATGTCTAAAGCTTACCAGGAACAAGTCAAGAATCTTTCTCAAGATGATGTCATTTCAACCTTCTACACTGATGAAAACATCAAAACAAATGCCTTCATCCCATTGAAACACCAAACTGAAAGATTAAACAAATATACAAAAGATGACCTTCAAAACTTGAAGCTAGACCACTCAGACACCAAGGACTTGAGTCTGTATGACGAAGAACAACTAAGATTGATGAAGGAACAATGTATTGTTATTGACTACAACGACAACGAATTTGCCAGTGGTTCTAAAAAGCTATTACACTTGATGACCAACATCAACAAGGGTTTATTGCACAGAGCATTTTCTGTATTCTTGTTCAATGACAAAAACGAACTATTATTACAACAAAGATCTACTGAAAAAATCACCTTCCCTGAATTATGGACCAATACCTGTTGTTCCCATCCTCTAGCTGTTGATGATGAAATGGGTATCAACGAAAACAACCAATCTGAAGTCGGTAAGTTATCCTTGGAAGACAAGGTCAAGGGTACAATTACTGCTGCTGTGAGAAAACTAGACCATGAATTGGGGATTCCTGAAAACGATACCATCACCAAAGGTAAGTTCCATTTCTTAAACAGAATCCACTACATGGCTCCAAGTAACGAACCTTGGGGTGAACATGAAATAGATTACATTTTCATTTATAAAACAGACCAAGGCAAGGACTTGACTGTCCTGGGTAATCCAAACGAAGTCAAGGAGTTCAAGTACGTCAGCATGGATGAACTAAAGGCCATGATGGATGATGAAAACTTGAAGTTCACTCCATGGTTCAAGTTGATCTGTGAAAACTACTTATTTGACTGGTGGAAGCAATTGGAGAGCATAGAAGAGCACACCAACGACAGTGAAATCTACAGAATGTTCTTCTAAGAGCAAAGATGTTTGATACTCTAGATATATATATTTAATTTTAATAATTTTTTTTTGAAAACAATTTTATTATCGGAGGTATTAATTTGCGCATTTTAGTTTTCTTTTTTTTTCTTTCGCTTACGGGCGGGGACAATATTTAACAGTAATCAACAGATTTGAAAAAAATTAAAAAAAACACATATTTTGAGTCATTCGATATTTTGAAAAGAAGTATATAAAAAAAAAAAAAATTCACATTCTTTTACAGTTTAAAGTAATCAGACCAAAAAAAAACCACAACTTCATCATAATGGCTAAGACTGCTCACTTGTACAGAAACACCAAAGAAACATCCATCCAAATCGCTGTTGACATCTCCGGAAAGTCCAACTTCAACTTCGACAAAACAGACAACACCTTCAAGTCTTTGTTCCAAGACAAACCTCACTTGAACAAGGCTCCTTGGGAAGTCCCAACCGTTGAAGTCTTGGAATCATCCAAGGACAAGCAATTCATCTACGTCAACTCCGGTGTTGGTTTCCTTGACCACATGATCTCTGGTTTGTTCAAGCACGCCAACTGGTCCATTGTCCTTGAATGCATTGGTGACACATACATCGATGACCACCACTCCTGTGAAGATGTTGGTATTGCTCTTGGTGATGCTCTGAAAATCGCCATTGGTGAAATCAGAGGTATCAAAAGATTCGGATATGCTTATGCTCCATTGGACGAGGCCTTGAGTAGAGCTGTCTTAGACTTTTCCGGTAGACCATTCCACTGCATAAACCTGAACTTCAAGAGAGAGATGATTGGGCAATTGTCTACTGAAATGCTTATACATTTCCTAGAAAGCTTTGCCTTGTCTTGTGGGGTTACCTTGCATGTTGATACCATCAAGGGCTCAAACGACCATCACATAGCTGAAAGTGCATTCAAGGCATTGGCTGTTGCTTTCAAGATGGCCTTGGAATCAACTGGTAAAGACGATGTTCCTTCCACCAAGGGTGTTATTTTTTAAAAAACTTCTAAAAAAGATAATTTAATTATATATTTATATACACGAATCCTGCCCTTTTTTATTTTATTTTATTTTATTCATTCATTAGTTTTTGATGGCATCTAAAATTCTGGACTTGACAGACATTTCAGGCTTGACTTCTTCTGTCATTTCACCCTCCTTGGCTGGTTCTGGGGCCTTGGCCTTGACTATTTGTTGCTTGGCGTGTTTGTAGTTGTTTGCATAAGAAGTCTTGAACCTAGCTTGGTCCAAATTACCTGGACTTTCAAAGCCTTCAAAGATGGCTGGAGTCAACTTCAATGCATTTCTGGCTTCGTTTCTCATTCCTGGATTATAACTGTTTACGATGTTTTCACTGACGAAACCCATGGTCATGTTGGTGTTTTGAACAATCATTCTTGAAGGAACAACAAACTTGTGCTTGATACCGTTTGGATCAGTGGTTAGTCTTCCGTTCAAGGCATATGTCAAACCACCAAACCCACGCACAGTTTCAGGAAGTTGATCAATCTCACTGATCATGTTTTTATTGATGAAGGCTTCCAACTCCATTTTGAAGTTGTTTGAACTGAAGTTCTTGTACTTCATTTTTTCTGGGTAGTTTTCCAAACAAAAGTCCTTGAACTTCTTCTTGTACTCATCAGTCTTCAAGGCTTCAATTATGTATGGGAATCTTTCATTGATTTCAGCCAGGTTGTAGCTCACAATTTCAACATCCTCAAACAAAGTTGACTTCTTTAGTCCTTCAGCATTCGTTTCCTTGACTGGGAAGTTGTAGAAGTTGAACTTTTTCTTGTTCAAACTGGATTGGGAATCTCTTTCAAAATGAGTGGCTTTGTATCTGGTTACAATATCTCCTATGATTATGTTGGACTTGACATTGTCATTTAACGGTAGTTTTGCCTTGATACCAAACTCCTCGTACTTGTTCTTCAAGTGGTCGTATGTTTCAACTTCTTGGTGAACAGGATGCTTCTTACCTTGGGTCAATGCAAAGGAGAATTTGGATCTTTCCATAATTGGATCTTCAAGGATATTGGAAGGAGCTATTCTAAGTTCTTTCAGCTTAGTAGCTCTAAATAGTTTCTTGATATCAGACATGATAGGTGGATGGTTACTATTGTTTTTTTTTTTTGGTTCTTGCAGTATGTTTTAATGGATATAAATAATGAATGTATGAAAAAAGTTTGAAAAAAAAAAAGCAAAGTTTTGATATTTTTGATATTTTTTTTTTTTTGGAAAATTTTTCAAAACATCGTAAGAAATGAGATTTTACACGTGACCACTGTCAATTGGAAGGTCTTCCAATGCAAAGTAGTGTTCTATTCCATCATGTTTGGGAGGTACCACCCCTTTCGATTTTTGCTTCATATTATAGAATAGTATCAAGAACACAAATAGGGGTATTCCAATATAAACTTGTAGGAAGGACGTACCTGAAATCTCGTTGCTACCCACAGGCCACAATGAAGTCCAAAATGTTAGACCCAAAATCCCAACATTTATGGCTACTGCGATATATGACCCGATAATACCACCGGGACTTACATAAGACAACTGATTTAGCTCTAAACCACTTAAAGTTAAATAATTTCTGAACAATATGTGTGAAATGCATATTACTGTCCATAAGATCAAAGTGCTCAATCCTCCTATGCTGACCATGTATGTGAATATTGTTGAATAGTCAGGTAGATATATCAAATACGCCATTGAACCAAAGCTAAATGCTATAGAATTTGCCCAAAACATGCTTCCTTTGTTTTCCAATAATTTCGTAAGGAATGAAGACAAATAGCCATTGGTGCTCATGGTCTTTATCAAAACAGCACTGGCGTTCACTGACGATATTGAAACACTCAATAAAGATAGAATGACAACTACATCCACCATCACAGGCAATACCTTGATGCCGTGCAACTCAAAAGTCAATGCGAATGGTGATTTTGGATATGACATTATAGGATACCCATTTTCATCAACAGCACCCATTAAATTGGAATTGGTGTATGGAACCAACATACCAATAAGGAAGAACGGTAATACGTAAAATACCAACATTCTTCCAACAATCTGGTAGCTAGAGCTTCTAATCTGAGTCTTGATTTTGCTTTTTTCTTGACTACACAATGAAATTGCTGAGTATTCGACTCCGGAGCATGAAAAAATTGATGTAATGAATACAGAAATGATCTTCTTTATCAATAACCCATCACTTTTTGTATTGAATCCTCCCGGGGTTATCAAGTTGTTGTTTTCTCTATTAACAAGTGGTGAGTTAGTACCTACTAGACCAAATACTTCCATTAATGCTACGAATACAAACACCACCATTATAGCCACCTTTGACAGATTAAGCACAAACTCAGCCTCTACATAAAGTCTGTTGCTCAAAAAGGAGAATATGAAAATAAGAACAATGTAAAAAGTCACCACAAGACCCTTGTACTTCTCTAAACTAACATAGCTCTCAGTTAACAAAACAGCTGAGATGATTTCTAAAGGAAAGACTATCAATTGGTTCAAACAGTAAAGCATGCTGACAGCATAGCCCGCACTATTGCCTATAAAAACACGTGAGTAATCCAAAATATGCAAACCAGGCAAGTTAACAATCAACTCACAGCATGATAAATACATGAAGATGATCATTATCCCTACTACTAGGTACGATATGATTGTTCCGTATGCCCCCGCAGTGGCGATTTGTTGTCCAGAGGCAAAGAATAAACCCATGCCCATTCCACATGATAGGGTGGACATAACCAAGTGTCTGGCTTTATACAAGCTTTTTGGGGTTTCCCCATCATTATCTTTTACATCCTGTAGAGTACTAGTAGTGGCAAAAGGCGGATCTGAGTATACAGATGAAGAAGGATTGAATGTTTCGGTGTCCATATAAAGTATAAAAATATGTTTTTATTGGTTTCAATTGTGATAGTGCACTTCATTTTATTTATTTGTAAATGATAGATTTTTAGTTTATGGTTCTAGTCCATATTTTAAATTAACATCATTTGCTGTTTTTTGTAATTAATAAATTAATTAAACTTATTTTAAGACACGAAAAAAAAGTATAATAGTGTTAAAGCCGATGATATTAAATCCGATATTCTATATATATTTTTTTTGATGTACTTTCCGTTTATGGTCATTATTTCCATTTTGTTCCAGAAAAAAGAGGCGTGGGTCTTCCAAAAGTGGACACGCAAAAAGAATGAATACGCGCTTAACTCTTGGAAAAAAAAAAAGATGTCCATTTAGGGAAATAATACACCATATTTTTGTCAAAACTGCTCAAATTCGTAATCTTTCATTGTCCACTTTTTTGCTTAGAGCTGATATATAGTGTGTTTTTTTGTCTGCCTTTTTCATTATTTTTTGGTATTTTTCACTAATATTATTCCATTTAATATGTATTTCAACTGATGTTCTTTTGATTAAAACATTATCGTAAACCATACACGATATATATATCAATATATACACAAATACTAATTAAACTAATTTTTAATTAATATGCCATACATTGCTCCTTCCAAGAGAAGACAACAAACCGAAGGTGGTGCTCCACCTCAATCTGCTCCAGCTGAAAATTTCAACGCTCCAAGCGGTGGTTTCAACAACAGTGGTAGAGGTGGTTTCAACAGCGGTAGAGGTGGCTACAACGGTGGCTACAGCAGAGGTGGATTCAACAACAGTGGTAGAGGTGGATTCGGCAGAGGTGGATTTGGTAGAGGTGGTTACAATAACGCCTTCAGCACCAAGAGTTCCCTAATCTCCCACTCCCCTCACGGTAAGTGGGTTGATGGTAAGCACGTTCCAGCTGCCAGAAACGAAACCCAAGAAATCAAGTTGTTCGGTGTTAAGGATGATCCAAACTTCCAAGCCACTGGTATCAACTTCGACCATTACGATGCCATTGAAAGTGAAGCCACTGGTGAAGATATCCCAGAACAAATCAGTGAATTCACCACTCCTCCAATCAATGAATTATTGATGGAAAACATCAAGTTGGCCAGATTCACCAAGCCAACTCCAGTTCAAAAGCACTCCATTCCAATCATTGCTGCCAAGAGAGATTTAATGGCTTGTGCCCAAACTGGTTCTGGTAAGACTGGTGGTTTCTTATTCCCAGTTTTATCTGAATGTTTCGACAACGGTCCTCAACCAACTCCTCCTTCTCCAAACACCTACACCAAGCCAGTTTACCCAACTGCTTTGGTCTTAGCTCCAACCAGAGAATTAGTCTCCCAAATTTACGATGAAGCCAACAAGTTCTGTTACAGATCTTGGGTCAAGCCATGTGTTATTTACGGTGGTGCTTCTGCTTCTGACCAAATCAGAAACTTAAAGAGTGGTTGTGATTTATTAGTTGCTGCTCCAGGTAGATTAATCGATATGATCGAAAGAGGTATTGTCAAGTTAAACAACATCAAGTACTTAGTCTTAGATGAAGCTGACAGAATGTTGGATATGGGTTTCGAACCTCAAATCAGAAAGATTGTTGATGAAAGTGGTATGCCAGATTGTTTCAACAGACAAACTTTAATGTTCTCTGCTACTTTCCCAACTGAAATCCAACAATTAGCTCACGATTTCTTGAACAACTACATTTTCTGTACCATTGGTAGAGTTGGTTCCACTTCTGAAAACATTACTCAATCTATTATCTTAGTTGATGAAGATACCAAGAGTGAAGCCTTAATGGATGTCTTAGAAGCCAACAAGGACGAAATGACTTTGATTTTCGTTCAAACCAAGAGATTGGCTGATGGTTTAACCAACTACTTGATTTCTTGTGGTTTCTCTGCCACTGCCATTCACGGTGACAGAACCCAAGCTGAAAGAGAAAGAGCCTTGAGTTCCTTCAGAAAGGGTTCCGCCAAGATCTTAGTTGCCACTTCTGTTGCTGCTAGAGGTTTGGATATTCCAAATGTCAAGTTAGTCATCAACTACGACTTACCTCCTGATATCGATGATTACGTCCACAGAATTGGTAGAACTGGTAGAGCTGGTAACACCGGTTCTGCTGTTTCCTTGTTCTCTTCTGCTAACGCCAAGTTAGCTTCTGATTTAGTCGCCTTGTTAGAAGAAGCCAACCAAGAAATTCCTGCTTTCTTATACGACTTCTTCCCAAGACACTTAAAGTCCAAGAGAACCTCCAACAACTCCAAGGATTTCAGAAAGCACGGTGCCAACAAGAACAACAGTGCTTCTTGGGGTAATGCCAGAAACAACAACACCGGTTCCACCTGGGGTAGTGCCAGAAACAACAACACTGGTTCCAGTTGGGGTAATGCTAAAGGCAGTGCTCCTCAAAGAAACACCTGGGGTAACAGCGAAAGCGAATCCACTGGCCAAAAGAGTTGGTGGTAATTGCAACAACAATTGCTTTTGAAAACTCTTTAAACAAAAAAAAATAATAAATAACTCGGATAAAAATAATTCAATAGATCACTGGATTTTCTAATTGAACTTAAACATTTGTAATTGTGACAACTTATAACAAACTTAAAAAACAAAAAAAACAAAAAAAAAATAGTTAATGTGATCCTTTCAACATTAATTTTTTATTGAGCTTATAGCATGAGTAATATTTCATTGATACATTAGTTTGTATTGATTCAAATTTTATGCCAAATGGTTCATATAAAAAGAACAAAAATTTAATAAATAATGATAAACATCAAAATATGATAATAAAAAAAAGATAATTTAAAAAAAAAAAAAAATAACAAAAAAAAGAAAACATTTAAGATATATTTTGTTATTTTTCCTAATTAAAATTTAAACTAGTATCAATTATTGTAAACAAACATGAATTAAAGAAAATAAATAATATGAAGAGAAAAAAAAACATAATGAGACATTGATCAAGAACTTTGATAAATAGTATAATCATAGATATATGATTGATCAAATGTATCTTGTTAAAGCAAAAGAAAAAAAAAAAAAAAGATTCAGTATCCACTATGTTTTTTTTTTTTTTTACAATAACAAAAGGAAAGGAATAAAGTAGAGTTAAAGTCAACCTACTAGTCTAGTTTTATTTTAATTGAGGAAAAATTTAAACAAAATCTATATCTTTTATGTTTATATTCGTTTATTAATACTGCTATTATTAAGTATTAACTGAATGAATTCCAAAACAGAAACAAAAAAAAGAGACAAAACCTTCTTTTCATACAAAACTAACAATTTCTTTATCATCATACAAGATCATTTTTATTGAAATCTTGTTAAAAAAAAAATTTCCAATTATTTCACAATACATGTTTAACTAATAATAAAAAGATACCATCTTTATTTCATCGTTTTATATAACATCCTAGCTAATTATAAACCCAATTTTTTTTTCATTATATCAATTATTCTTACTAAACAGTCTCTTGGCGTACTCAATGACTTGGTCATTACCATCCTTTTCGACAAAGAAGATTTTTTTTCTATCATTCTTCCAAACCAGAACCCCAATGTCTTGACAGTACTTAACAAGATCTGTGTATTCACCCATGGTGGAGAAGTCTGAGTATAAGTATCCATCTGCACTGATGACTCTGTCCAGTTCGATTTGCCACAATTTGATTTGGTCCACCACAGTTGGCGGCAGGATCTGCAACTTGAACAGGTTATCCTGGTCTTGGTTGCTCTTTCCGTTTTCAATATCCATTTGTCTTTTCTTCATGTTATCAATACCGATTTTCTTTTCCAATAACTCCTCAGCTAATTTGATCATTTGAGGATGGGCGTGTGTTTCCAAGTATGCCAAGATTTGCTCTGCAGTGATCCCGTTTCTTAATGCTCTTCTAATGGAGTCTCTGGTTATTTGACCTAAAACCATGTTATTGAAACGTGATTTCAAATGAACAAACAAAGACAAAATAGCAATTTGCAGAGGAGAGTTTGCATATGAATAAAGCTTGAAATTGGTTTCTATAATGACAGCACCATTCACAAGCTCCTGGGAATAGTTCATGTTAGAGGTTGATCCAGAGCTTGCAGTGTTGTCTTTTTCTATCAATTGTCTTTTGGCAAGGTCATTGGCCTCGCTGATCTTTTTGTTTTGCAACATCTTTGGTGTCATCTTGGTTTTGCTCATAACAGAACCTGTGTTGTTCTTCTTGGCTGTGTCTATAACATTGTTCATGGCTGCTGAAGAAGTTCTTATACTTATTGCATCTGATGTCAAGATGGTTGACATTCTTGTTGGGTAGAACCAGTCTTGGTTTGGTTTTTTGTAAAGCAACCCATAGTTGGAGAATTCCTTCAACAAAAATAACTCTAGTTTTGTCATGTCCTTGGATGAGTATGCCTTTCCGAATTCAAGAGTAGACAACATGAATAAAAAGTTTAATATAACAGTAATGTCAAGCTTTAGGAATTCAGACATCTTCAAGTATTGCAGCAGTAATGACCATATTTGAACGTTAATTTCTTGTAATAAAAATTGGAAACCATGGTTGGTGATTTTCAACTCAGCTACTCTATGAAATTGTTTAGGATCATTGTCTTCATCGTCGTTATTACTTTTACTAAATATAGAGTTGTTAGATTCTGTACCCACTTCCATCATAAGTTGACCATGAATTAATAACTTCAAAACAGTATCATCGGGAGACTTCATACCAGGAGTACCAACCATGAAATGCAAGATTGTTTCCCACTTTTCAGCAGCGTATTTATCCAATTCCTCTTCATTTATAAGATCCTCAATAGGAATATTCTTTTTTAAAGAACCAAAGGAGTTGTTGACGTTTCCTGAGACTATAGCTTCTCTCAGAGAAGTTTGGAAAACTGTATTCAACTTGACTCTTCCTGATTCATCTGCTTTGTTTGAAAACAAGTTTCTATCACTTTGTTGAACATCCCTCTCTGTGATCACAAAGATACCCAATTGTTCAAGGATTCTTACAGTTTTATAAAACTCCAAGTATCCAGGTTGTCCGATGACCCATTTTTGGAGTTCTTTCAATAATGGTGGTTTGATATTGGAGGCTTGTTTTGGTTTTGTTATATCTTCATCTTCCATATCGTAATCTTCTTCTTCAGCTTCTTCGTCGTTTTCAAAGCCTTGGAACAAAAGCCCCATCACAAGAAACTTACCAAGAGAAGGCAATAATCTGAACACAGACAAACTTGAGGATGCCTTGGAATATAGTCTTAGCTTTACCATGGATGGCAATGTTCCTATGTATTGAAGAATGGATGTTTTGAACATCATTTCGTTAGTTTCATCGTTTGGACCAGAAGACCCTGAGTCTTCTCCAGCATTGATGATATCAATGGGTTGATTTTGTGTAGCAGTAGACATTGGTTTATATGAAATGTTTAGTTATTATATATGAATTTTTGTTGGTGTTAATACTGAACGAAAAGGGAATCAAAAAGGAAAAAAAAAAAATATTGTAGTGGAAAAGTGTTATTGAGGAATATATATATTGTGTAGCGGTATTCATTGAGAAAAACGTGACAACATATTACAACACGTGATGTTTCCATTTTAGGAAATAGATATTGATTTTTGAAAATCGTTTTTTTTTTTTTTGCTTTGTTTTAAAATCTTGCATGAGGGGTAGAAAAAAAAAAAAATAAAAAATTCTAATTGCGTAATTCATATTTTAACAAAAAAAAACTTATTACTGATTGTATAATCTATATTATTAGTTTTATTATGTTATATTATATATTGACAAAAAAATTATTTATCTAAATTAGTTAGCTTCATCAATCAATCTTTCTTGAGTATCAATGAAGTCTAAATTGTTGGCAGCAGTACATGTTTCATAGTTCAAGAACTTCAACAATTTATAAATGACTGTGGCCAAAATGGAACCTAAGATTGGACCAACAACATAGATCCAGAAGTAATCTGGCCATCCATCGTTGGAAGCTATGATTTGTGGACCCAAACTTCTAGCAAGGTTGATGGAAGCACCGGTTGTTGGAACTAGAATTAAATGGGCAATGAAAACGGAAATACCAATGATTAAAGGAGCAATATTGATGGTTCTTTCAACAGCAGTGAAGAAAACAACCAAGATCAAAACAGCAGTTCCGAACATTTCCAAGAACAAGGCTCTTGGGTTGTTCATGGCTGAGGCCTTGGCATTGGCGAACTTTACACCACCTGGGTATAAAGCATCAACAGTGGCAGCAGCAGCAATACCAGCAATGATTTGGGCAAAGACCATGACAAAGAATCTAACAACATTGATAGCACCAATTAATAATAAGGCTAAGGAAACGTTTGGGTTCAAGTTACCACCAGTGAATAAGACGAAGTAGATACTGACACATAAACCAAAACCGAAACCAAAGGAAATCATAATAACTTGACTTGGGTTGGCAGTCAATACTGAAGGGTCAGCAGAGTAAACAGCATCCTTTAGAGCTGGGTATGAGTTGGCATTTTGAGCAATACAGAATGCAATAAATAAGAACATGAATGTACCGAAGAATTCACCTAAAAAGGCAATCAAGTGATTTCTGTAGGTGTGGTTTTTGATTTTCAAGGAATCATACTTGGATGAAGTAGGAAGCTTTTCTGGGGCAGCTTGTTTTTCTAAATCAGTGGCAGGCATTATTTTTTATATGATTAAATACAAAGGATTTATTCTTCTTTTTATTGATGGTTTTATGTAATTATATTTGTTAATAAAAAATAAATAACTTTAAACGAAGCCCATCAAACCAAAACCTTGTGTATATATGCTATTGAATTTAGAAAAAAAAAGAAATATTATCAAAACCTTTAAAAAGATGAAAACCAGAAATTAAAAATAGATATACCAAATTATTTTTTTTTAAATGACTTTGATAAAATTCTAGGGGAGAAGCCCAGCATAAAAATAATCCCTCCGTTATTTTCCCCTCTAATTTTTGGTCTTGCTCAAAACAATGCGGTCTTTTATGCAGCCAGCATTGTTAGCCAGACATTCTAGACCATTTGTGAGGTTTCAGAATTTGAAATTGAAGTGCAGATCTATTGTTTTGAACTTTTTCCCCAAGTCGCCCACCTCTTTTTTTTAGTACATATAATTTTTGTTAAATCATATTTAAACAATAGATTTTCATAGAACCCATAGAAGCGGTCTTATTTTTCAATGAAAAAAAAAAGAAATAAAAAGTTACCAAAACATGTTGCCAATTTATTGTGTATTTTTATGTTTCATGTTGTAGAAGGAGGATATATTTATAGCAATTGGAATTCTAATTAGGTAAGAAAACTAAAAGATAATTAACCAATTTTTCTTAACTTTTGTTAAATGTTTGATCAACAAAATTAGGGCATCCCTTTAATTTAAACTGCTATTAGGTAATTTACGTAAAATATGTTAAATGAGGTTCATTCAAAATAATTTATGTAATTGTGTTGATCTTTAGAAACAATTAACAAAAAAAAAAAAAAAGAAACCTCAAATTTGTCATGTCAGTCACGTGTAGTTAAATCCTAACTCCGATCATATATAATTCATAAAAAATTTATTTGCTAGGTTAAATTTTTTTGTTGTTGTTAAATCCTCATTAAAGAAAAAAAAAAAATACACATATACTTAAAACATACGGATATAAGATAACCAAAGAACTTCATTAAAATGAGTGGTAATAGAGTAGGATTGAAATCTGCTAAAGGGACAAGTACTTCTGGGTTTGTTACCAGAAGTAGAGTCAAAAAGTCTACAAACAAACAACATCGATATCTGCACGAATCTGATATGGAAGATTCAGATGAAGAAATTGTTAGCAATAAACGACAAATAAACATTCAAGATATGATAAACAACAAAAAAGTTAAGTTGAATATACCCAACAAAGGAAAGATTTTTATTAATAAATACTACAACAAGTTTATAGACTTTGTAGAAGATAATGATATTGATTTGGGGGATGCCAAAGATGGTATCTTGAAGACATACAAACAACAACTTATAGAATATTACAAGGAAGAAGAAAAAGAACTCCCCCTTGATCATGATCTGTGTAACTTCAAAAGACAAGTGATGCTGCTGACAAATAACAAGAACGTGAACATCAGCAAGAAACCAAGATTAGAGTATTGAGGATTGTATATGTTAGTTAAAAGTATAAAATGAACTTGACCCGAATAGGAAATATCTTTTTTCAGACAATGTTTCTTAGTGAGAGGGGCAAAAAAAATTTTTTTTTTTTTAAGTTGTTATTTATATTTATTATTAGTTTTTCTTTTTTTTTTTTTGATTCACAACATCATATTGATTGTTGATTCTATAAACATCAACACTAAAAACCCCCAAGAAAATAGTATACAATTAAATTGAATATATTCAAAAACTCTTTTTTTATCTATAAACATCTTCTGATTACATAATTTTACTCCAACAAAAAAAAAAAAGATGGCTAGAGTTAATCCTAAAAATGTGTTGATCAAAATTGTTTTGCCAATTTTCACAGTCTTCCTTATATTATCTGTTTTAATCAGTAAATCTAATATTGAGAGTCCAAGCAATGGTGCTTCTGTCACCAAACACAGATGGGCCCATGAAGATGAAAACAGTTTCTACTTCCCATTCAGCAAGAAGTTCTCAATGCCTAAATACATATACAAGAAGAAAACCAAGAACTGGTTATTCTTCCAAAACAAGCAAGAAGATTTGATTCCACAATCTCACATTGCCCATTATGACTTGAACACTCTTCAATCTACTGCTGACTCTGCTGTTAACAAAGAACTTGTTTTAATTCTAACTCCTATGCAATCCTTCCACACCGAATACTGGAACAATCTATTACAATTGTCTTACCCAAGAGAACTTATAGAATTAGGTTTCATTATCCCAAGAAACAAGAATGGTGATGAAACTTTGAAGAAACTTGAAGCTGAAGTCAAGAAGATCCAAACCGACAAGAAGGACTCCAGATTCAAGAAGATTACTATTCTAAGACAAGAATCCGAAGACGACTCCTTCAACTCCTTGAATGAAAAAGAAAGACACTCTTTGAAAATACAAAAGGAAAGAAGATCCAAGATGGCCTTGTCCAGAAACCAATTGTTATTCTCCACCATTGGTCCTTACACCTCCTGGGTTCTATGGATGGATGCCGATATAGTTGAAACTCCAATCTCCTTGATTCAAGATATGACTTTCCACAACAAACCTGTATTGTCTGCCAATGTTTACCAAAGATACTACAACAAAGAAGACAAGAAGGATGACATCAGACCATATGATTACAACAACTGGGCTGAATCTGCAGTTGGATTGGAAATTGCTTCCAACATGGCTGATGATGAAATCATTGTTGAAGGATACGCAGAAATCGCCACTTATAGAGCATTAATGGCCCACTTCTACGAACCTAATGGTTCTCCATCATCCACCATGGACTTAGACGGTGTTGGTGGTGGCTGTACCTTGGTTAAGGCTGAGGTCCACAGAGACGGTGCTATGTTCCCTACTTTCCCATTCTACCATTTGATTGAAACTGAAGGTTTTGCCAAGATGGCCAAGAGACTGGGTTACGAAGTTGTTGGTCTTCCAAACTATTTAGTATACCATTACAATGAATAAAGTTTTTAAAGATTATATATAAAAAGTGTAACTAAAAAAAAACAAAAAAAAAAAAAGATTTTCAAAAATATAAATATATGCTTTTAAATGTTTTGGTGATAGTCGGCATCATCTTCAGATTGGATGCTGAAGCCTCTGCCTCTTGGTTTGTGCTCAATGGTGGAAGCATATTCATCAGCAGCGGTCATGTTCAAGTTCAAGAAGTCAACAACTAATTGACCGAATTCAGTGTTTTCTCTGTTACCACCTACTTTTTTCAAAGCATATTGTTTCAAAGATTCACTGTTGGCATGCAAATAAGTGTTGACATCAACAGCGGTGTGGCCATGGGTAGTGAATCCAATTCTAGCTCTACTGGAAACCATGTCGTTCAAGTAGTCTTGAAGTTTTCCAGCAATTCTATTGCTGTATAACTCCTTGATGGCTTCAATATCTTCTTTGGTATAGTCTTTAATACCCAAGAAGCCTTCAAAGACTTCTTCTTCAATGTATTTTTTGCTAATAGAGGTCTTTTGTAGAATAGCACGAGCCATGTATTGACTTGAGTGCTTGACATTCTTCAAAATTTCCGGATACCAAACGTAATCTGGGTAGTCAGGAGTAACTTGTCTAGAAATGGTCATACCACCAGTTTCATGGTCAGAGGTACTAAACAAAATAAAGTCTTCATCTGGATGCTTATCAGCGAATTCCTTAACGTATTCAAAGGCTTCATCAAAAGCCATGACTTCTCTAGGAATACAAGCAGCATCATTGTTGTGTCCACAATGATCAATTCTACTACCTTCAATCAACATAAAGAAACCCTTATCGTTTTGACTGGAAGAATGTAGTAAATCTAAAGCCAAAGCAGCTTCTTCTTTCAAAGTAGGACCCTTGTAATCCATATTTTCTCTATCAAGTTGGAAAGGAACATCACCCATTTCAAATAAGGAAATGAAAGGTAAAATATCATGCTTGGATAATTTGGTCATGTTGCTGAATGAACTATAATGTTCATAGAACTTTTGGTAATCGTTGGCAACGGTCCAATTGCTGTGAAGTTGTTCAATTAAATCCAAACCATCAGCTCTACCTTCCTTAACAAAGTGTTGTAAACCACCACCAATCAACAAATCAACCATTCCACTGTTGACTTGTTGCTCAGCAATTTGATCTTCTTGAGATCTGCTATCAACATGAGCAGAGAAAGAAGCAGGGGTAGCATCAGTGATTCTAGTGGTGACAACCAATCCAGTCAAGTAACCAGCAAGTTTGGCAGCCTCCATGATGGTACCGCAAGGATCAGAGAATGGATTAACACCAATGGCTCCGTTGTATGTCTTTAACAAACAGGAGAAGGCAGTGGCACCAGCAGCAGAATCAGTAACCAAGGAAGAGTTGGATCTGGTACGAGAAGTACCTATCAAATGAGCATCCAAGTTCAACATGGTGCTGAAGTCTCCTTGGGTGATGTATTGCTTGTAGTTTCTGGCCATGGTAATGTAGTTTGGGCCAGTACCGTCAGTTACAAAGAAAATAAAGTTCTTCTTTCTTGGAAGACTGATGAATCTTGGTTGTATAATGAAAAGCTTGATAATACCATAGATGATGATGATACTAGCAATCAAAAAGAACAACCCTTTTTGAATGATTGACTTTGGGAATGGTTTTCTTTGCACTTTGTCTTTAATCGAAGAGATTAAAGGAATTCTTTCAGCCAAGTTGCTCATGGTGAGAGACTGTTCTGTGTGTTTTTTGGTGTTTTGGTGTTGTTGTTTTTTTTTTTTTTTCTATATTTGTTTATTTGATTAGAAAAAACTAAGAATGGGCCAAAATGTAACAAAAAAGGAGGCAACGTGGAGTAACGGGGTTAAGAAACAATTATCCCAAACAAAAAAAAAAAACTTTCTGTCCGTTTTTAATACCGTCAGGGTAAACCTTAATCAAGACACGAAAACACTTTTGATCTATAAATTTATCTAAAAAATTATAACTTATCTATATACGGGTGGTCTGGAAGTGCTGTTTTTGATCAACCTCATCACCAGCCAGTTCACACATGTATCTATTCCTTCTCCTGAAGATGCTGATATAGGCAAGATTCTTGAATCAAAGTCATGGTCCATCTTGGCCAATACCTTGTTGAAGGCCATCTTCAAATCAACTATATCTAAAACATCTGTTTTGTCCTGCTTGTTCCCCAGTATCAAGATCGGAATATTTTTATCATTTGTATTCAAAATCTCCAAAATATCCTTTTCAAAAACATCCACACATGAGGCCATTCTTTCTTCAAAGTTCTCCTTCCCTGTTTCATCAAAGGAAGAATCAATGATGTATATGATGGCATGACACTTGTCAAAGTACTTTGACCAGAGACGACGTAGACGGGATTGTCCGGAAAGATCCCATACTCTCCAGATCATATCTGGGTTGACTGCTGGTCTGTTGAAGTCCGATTCTGTTTGTTCTTGAAAGAGCCCTCCGTTTTGGATAGGGATTGTTGCTACGTTCTGGCCCATGGTGGGCATGATTTTGTTGAAGTCTTTGAAATGCATCCCAGACTTTTTCTTCAACTGTTCGAGAAAAGTTGTCTTTCCTGAATTTTCTATACCAAGGATAAGAATAGAGTATTCAGGTTTCTCTTTTATTTTATGGTAGATTGACTGCACCAAGTGGAACATTGTATGGATACTGAGTTTTTGGTGATTTCCATAATACATTTTGTGTTGTTTAAAAAAAAAAAAATGGTGAAAGAAATTTTGAAATTCTTAGCAAATCATATTTCAAGCAAAAAAAAAAGACGCACGTGCAGAAACCATATTTTTTTTTAAAATAGAAGTATAATAATGTATTTGATATCAGTATATATAATAAAAGGTTAGGAAATAATAGCATAAAGTTTATAATATAGGTTTGCATTAAGCCTTGTCTTTACCATCCAAGTTCTCAGATTCAGGAGATTCACCTTCTTTGTCTTTCTTCTCATCCTCTTGCTCCTTCTCTTGACTAACCTCAATGTCTGCAGATAAACCGCTTGGAGTTGGATTGCTAAATTGTTCTCTCTTTTTCATCAACCAATAGGACTCGTTCCATGTTTTCTCACATATCTTCAAGAACTTTTCTCTGTTCAAGTCATTGATCTCCGTTTGGAGCTTCCCAACAGTTTCTTCATTCTTTGTTTTAAACTCAAAATTGAAGCTATCCTTGTTGATTGAAATAACCCCCTTGTATTCGATATCTTCCTTTTCTTCTTCTTCTTTCTGTTTTTCCTCCTTTTCTGGATTCTCCTCTAGCTTCTCCTCTGACTTCTCCTCTGGCTTCTCCTTTGGCTCAAGTATTGGCTTTGGACCTTCTTGTCGTTGACCCAGTCCACGTTGCGGCAGTTCAGGTTGTTGAGGTTGTATATGCTGGTTTTGCACAGGATTGCCATACGGCAAAGAATTAGTCAATGGGGTTATGTATGTTGGGTATCCATTCATTGCAGTCTCGCCTTGTGGATAACTTTGTTGTTGATAAGAATTTTGGTTCATGTAATTCATTTGCTGCATCATGTATTGTTGTTGCATCATTGCATATTCAGGTGGATAGTACCCTGGATGGTTATAATATTGACCTTGTGGTAGTTTAGCGGATTGAGAGTATTGTGGTGTTTCATTGTATCCTACATACTTTATGGATACATTTGGATTTGTGGTTGTTGGTGCACTGCCTTCACTGGTCTTAAGTTTCTTGGTGAAAAAATCAGGTTGGTTATTTAAATCCAAAGCAGGTGGAATCCTAGCTCTTTTCAAAATACCATTAGTTTCGGTGTTGATCTTTTGACTCAAATCATGTGGAGTTGGGTTTTCCTCTTGTATTGGTTCTTCAGATATGCTTTCCAGGTTTTCCTTTTCTTCATGTGAAGAAACTTGGGAAGGTTCTGTTGCTGCTCTGTTCTTAATTTGCAAAGCTTGTTGCTGTACTATTATTTCAACCTCTTTTTGGGTTTCTTTATCAAATCTTTCTCTGGGTATTCCAGGGGTGATACATTTTAATCCAAGTTCTATGTATTGAGCCTCTTCATTTTCAGGCACAATCAATGTTTGAACAGCATTTTTGGTTGACTCTTGATTATCCGTTGGAGACATGTTTTGGTGTTATTGGCTTTGATATATTTGTTGTAATTTTGTCTCAATATATATATTTCGAAAAAAAAAAAATATTTATAATAAGAAGTTGACAAAAACAAAAAAACTGGAAAACAAGAATGTGGAATTAATTAATACAACCTTCGAGTATGTGTGTGTTAGATGTTTTTTCTATTATTGTCCTTTAATATTAAATAAATAATAATCATATATATAATACCACGTAATTAATGCAATCAGTAATATTCATACAAATATAATTTAGATAATCTCAATGTAAAGATTATTTTTTTTTTTTTTAAAAAAAATATTCGAATCTTAAGTTTTTTGCTTTTTTTGATATGTTTTTTTAAATTTCAGCATGAAATCATCATTTTTCTGTTCGGCTTATGGTGTAATTAATCTGTTATCTCCGGAATCAGCCTTAAAATACACACATTAATATTACTTTCCCATAGATGTATTCTGACAAAAGATAAATTTAAATAGTGAATTGAAATATTTACAAGTTATATAAAGTAATCATCTTTTAAATACCTTTTGGTGTTTCATTCTATTTGATTCAAACACATCAACAAGAAATGGAAGGATCTACCGAAAAAAAACAAAACAAAAACAAAGCCCCCTCTTTTTATGAAAAAAAATTCCTGTAAATCTTAATTTAATATATACATTCTATACAGTTATCCAACATTCATCATATAATGGACGAATGGTATAGCTATCAGCCATTCTCATTTTTTCCACATCACTTATATCCAGGTATTCCTCTCTGTCCAAAGTTCGGTCGAATAATTTATCTCCATACCCCATTAATACATCTCCTTGTTTCTCTTGAATATTCTTGCACCATTTTTCACTGATTCTATAGTTGACCAAATCCTTATTTCCAAAGATACTAGCTGTAACTGCCTTGATCTCAGCTACAGCCAAGTGCATTCCTATGCACATTCTATTCCCCTGTCCAAAGGTCATCGTATACTTGTCAAACAACTTCATTCTGTTGTCGTAATCTTCATCACTTTCATTAAAGTTTTTCAACCATCTTTCTGGTTTGAATTGGTTTATGTCTTCTCCAAAGACTTCTTCATTTCTATGTAAACTAAATGGCTGAGTGGAAACAACCATTCCTTCGTGTATAGAATAACCACCAACTTTCAAGGTCTTGCCTGGTGGAACAAATCTTCTTTCACTTCCTGGAATGGCTGCATGTAATCTAAAGTTTTCTTTAATAATAGCATTCATGATGGGCATTTGCGAGTCCAGCTTGGTATAGTCATCAATCTTAACCATGTTACCTTCAGTTTCAAAAGTAGCGTTTATTTCTTTGTAAAGTCTTTGTCTCCATTGCTCGTTGCAAGGTCTGGCTAATTGCCATAATAAATAAGTCAATGTTGTTTGGGTGGTGTCTGCACCAGCAAGAGTATGATCAGCTATTTCACTCCCTATCTTGGCCAAATCTCTGTCATATCTGTCAAACAACAAGGACATTGTGTGATCCTGCTTTTTCAAATCTTCTGAGGTGTAACTATTGGCTACGGTTTCTAGTTTATCCCATATCCACTTTCTCCCAATTTTTAAGCTCTCGTCTTTACCCAAGAAGGTGGAGACATAGTCAGCTAGTTGGGGAACCATGCATACCCAAAACCAAAGAGAAGAAGAATCACTGAAGGAATCAAAAATTTCATTATTGAATCTTAAATCTTTGCCTTTAAAATCAAGACCTCTTAAGAAATCAGAAGATGCTTCAAATCCAAATTCAAATCCTGTAACAACATCCAAAGCCATGGCTCCAAAGACAGAGTAAATATCAATATCACTGCCCTTGTTTGAAAGCAATACATTAACACAATTTTGTACCTTTGAACTCACAAAATCGGCATGCTTCAAGACATATGTCTTGGAATAAATTTTCTGTATGAACTTTCTCTTTGTGATATGTTCTTTGGTATCTCCTGTGGAGAATAGGTTTCTGTTGGAGAAGTTTCCAAATTGGGAGTAAAACCCATCTTGGATTTTATTTCCTTTAATGAATTCTTTAGGATAGTTATCATTCAAGTATATTTTTTTTACTGTTTCTCTATCAATGATGGAGACTTCATTTGGACTCACTTGAACAATTGGTCCGTATTTTTGGTGAAGTTCATGAATGTGCAGCATCCCTTGTTCCTTTCTCATTTTGTTATATATGAAAAACTTGGTAAACTTGTAATGATATGGACCTGGAATTTTTTGTAAATTCAGTTGATTGAAAAACAGAGGGTATATCAAATAACAGTATAGAATCAGACTGATAAGGAAGATTATGATAGCGTTAAGCATTATGATGAAAATATTTGGGTTGATTAGTTGTTAATATTTTTTGCTAATAAGCTGAAATAATAAAAGCAGTAATTACCAAAAAAATAAACCAACCAGATTTTCATGCTGACTAGTTTAAATATAATCAGGCAAGATCATTAGCCTAAGATAAGTCTTTTTTTTTAAAATGATAAATACAGAGAAAAAGCGTCGCTTATTTTTTAAAAAAACTCCCCGATTTAAATAAAATATGCGCTTATAAGCTTGACTTAGTCTCGGTCATTAGCCCCATAAAAATGAATTTAGTCCCGTCTTAGTACATCTACTTGAAAATATATTAAGCTAGATGGTAAATTCAAAAGAATAAACATTAAAGGGTCTTTTTTGTATGAGCATTAACTTAACAAGTACATGTCTTTTATCTAAATGATATTATCGCTCATTTTTTAAATAATCTTCATATCGGTCTCATTTTCCCCTTTTGGTGTACTTAAATCCGATGTTTTGTTTCAAGAAAAAAAAAAAAACAAACTACATTTGAGGATATATCATTTTTTATTATTAATGATAATAACACCAATCACATCATGTTCATCAAATTCCTTCTTCCAAGAACAAATCTTTTAAAGAGATACCATTTGAGATTGTCCAAACTCTCATACTCCACTGACCTACCTGTCAACAATGTCAAAAACTTTAAGCTTTACAGTTTCTTGATGAAATACAGATTCATCCAAAAAAAATATCACAACCCAAAATATGCTAAGTACTTCCATGATTTATTCAATTCTAGCACCTCTAGTGTTATTACTGCGTTTTTTATTTTGCATGAAGTAACAGCGTTTTTGCCCTTTGTGTTATTGTGGGTGTTGTTGTATCAAAACTGGTCTGATCTTAAAGAAAAATTAATAAGTATTCCAGAAAAGTTACAAAGCACAAAACCAGATGAAAATAGCGGCAGGATTCAGCGTTTCATTGGTGGCAAGATTGAGGCAATTGAAAATTTGGTTGCTAGGTTAATGACAAGATATGTTAAACAAGAAAAATATAGTGCTGAAGAGTTGAAGAATTTGACAATGACTGGGATAATAGCATATACTACTATCAAGGTAATAGCCCCTTTTAGAATTATGTTGTGTGTCATGTGGACACCAAGGCTATCTAGATTCTTCCAAAAGACTGTCAACCTAGTTCTAAGGAGATGATAGTAGAACTATATATATACCTGTAATTAGTTAAATATTGTAAGTGTTACCTAACTTGAATTGTTAAAGCAAAATGATGTATACCAAAAAAGCACAAAAAATGGAAATAAATCGTTTCCGGCTGTTCTCATATATTTTTTCATTTTTCTTTCTTTCCTTTTTTTTTTATTTTAATAGTTTGTTTTTTCAAAATATATTATAAATAATTCAGGTGTTACAATTAGGCTAATACAAGGGTTGTATTATTCTTATAATCAAAATGTACATAAACCCAAGGTTAAGAATATACTAAGAATCTATAGAAAACTATCTTTACCCAAATAAGATGAACCAAGTAGATAATACTAACTCTAAAAAAACCCCTACGGATGTCATATCCCTAGAACCATACAAAGAAAGGAAAGACAACACCAGAATATCTGTTTTGGATGAATACATAATTTTAGGCTACATTGCTGCTGGTACTTACGGTAAAGTTTACAAAGCAAAAAAGGTTAATGCCACAGAAGGGGATTCGAATGATGAATTAAAACCATTCAACCAGATCAGTTTCCAACAAGAATCTAATGACAACGTTGAAAACAAACCTGTAGATATAATTGATCAGAAGTCAAAGTCTAATGGAAATGACCAGATGGATGACCAAACAAATTCAGCATCAGTATTATCCATAGAGCCAATAAAAAATAGTAACAAAAATAGTCAAACCAATTTAAATCAAAATACAAATGAAATCATAACTTCGAAGAAACCCACAAAACCTAAGAAGGTACTCATATCTGATGAAATTGCAAATAAAATTCTTATGAATGATACATTTGAAACAACTGGAAATAACAAAGCTTCTCCAAAGACCATAAGTCAGTTACTAAGTTCGAAGAGAAATGAGATTGACTTTTTTACCAAAAATGAACCTGATATAGAACCATCACCTGAGGTGGATATTAACGAAGAAATGCAACAGATACAAAACAATATTATATTAGAACAATCAAAGTTGAATGCGGAAAGAGAAGCCAAGATTAAGGCCAGGAGCAATGTACCTCCACAGTACTACGCTATCAAAAAATTCAAAACAGAGCGTGAAGGGTTTGAACTTTTGTCATACATAGGTATATCCCAATCTGCATGCAGAGAAATGTCTATTTCCAGAGAACTTAACAACAAACACTTGACTAAATTAGTTGGTATTTTCTTGGAAAAGAAGTCCATATACATGGTTTCTGAATATGCTGAATATGATCTTCTCCAAATCATCCATGCTCATTCCCATCCACATAAAAAATACATAGAAACAAAGATGCTGAAGTCGATCATGTGGCAAGTTCTTGATGGTTTGTCATATTTGCATCAAAACTGGATCATGCATAGAGATTTGAAACCTGCCAATATCATGGTTAGTTATGATGGATGTGTTAAAATTGGTGATCTTGGTTTGGCTAGAAAGTTCAACAACTTGATCCAATCCTTGTACACCGGTGACAAAGTTGTTGTTACCATTTGGTATAGAGCACCTGAACTCTTACTTGGTGTAAGACATTATACACCAGCGATTGATTTGTGGGCTGTTGGATGTATCTTTGCTGAGTTAATCTCTCTGAGACCTATATTCAAGGGTGATGAAGCTAAAATGGATAATAAAAAAACAGTTCCATTCCAAACAAGTCAGTTCAAAAAAATATTGGAAGTCTTGGGTAGTCCAAACCCACAAAATTGGACAAACCTCCAAGACTATCCTGAATATTATAACTTTGCCAGATTTCCTAAATACGAAGATAATTTGCAAAATTGGTATACTGCAGTACAAGGAACTGATTCCACTGCTTTGGAACTATTAAGAAATTTGCTAACTTATGATCCTATAAATAGAATTGATGCTGAAAATGCCTTGAATGCAAAGTACTTTAATGTTCAACCATTGCCAAGTTTGAATATCTTTGAGGGGTTGAATTACAAGTATCCATTAAGAAAGATACACATGAATGATAAAGACATCATGGATCAAACTTCTGTACAGAATATTTTGGCTAAACAGGAAGCTGCAAGATTGCAAGCAAAGAAACTCAATGCGGAACCAAAAGGAATAGTTGAGGAAAAGAAAGCTAACAATCAAGATATAAATCCAAGCATGATTCAACAGAAAATATCAACAATGAATTATCCTGCCCAGATCAAAAACAATTTGAATTTGCTCACAGATGAACAAAAGCAGTTGTATTTGAAGGCTGAAAACGATTTGATTCAAGCAGCCGAAAAAAAGTTGATTGCAAAAGGAGAATCACAAGAGACCATCCAACATCATTTGAAGTTAATAAGATTAAGAGTAGCTGAGGAAACCAGAAAGAAAATTTTGAATCAGCAAGGTTTGCAAAACCAAACAACTGTGGATACAATCAATGGTGTGGGTATTGATTCTAGTCAACCGGTTGCTGAGCAATTCAAGAAATTATCAGGTATCTTGAGAGCTTCATTGTCTAGACTATTAACCATGTTTAATATCCCATTTAGTTCAACAGATACCAATCCGGAGTTGATGAAGAAGATGGAGAAATTGCAGCCTCTGAAGTCCCAATTCAATGAAAGTCAAATGAAAGAATTGAGCATTATCAAGCTGTGTTATCAAAAGGAGAGAATGTTGAAACAACAAATACAATACACATTGAAGCAACATCAACAAAATAACACCAGCATGGAACCAGCTCCTAAAAAGACTAAAATGTAAAATACTAATAATATTATATCATGACAATATTAAACGACCTAATGCAAATATATATAAAATAAAAATAAATCTATTTCTTACCTTTTCTGTTTCTTCTCTTTTGAGAAATGATTCTCTTAGTTTCATCATCCAAACCACTCTTGTTTCTAGCGGCAGCTTCAGCTTCCTCTTCAGCCTTTTTGGTGTCTTCAATTTTTTGTCTTTTATAAATGGCATCTCTGGCCTTTTCAACACCTTCTTGTCTCTTCTTGACAACATTGGCATTTTCAATGGCAAATTCAACAACCAATCTTCTTCCTTCAAACTTATCTAGAACAACTTGAGCAGCTTCTTCCTTGGTCATAGACTCTAGAATTTCTTCCTTAGTAACTTCATGAGCATTCAACCATCTCAAACCCATTAAAGCAGATTTATGATCCTTGAATTCAATGAAACCATAACCTCTACTTCTACCAACAGAAGTACCCTTGACTTCCATGATGATCTTGGCTTGCTTAACCAAACCGGTTTTCTTTGTTTTCTTAGCTTCTCTTTCCTTGACTTGTTCGATTTCTTCAGGAGTCAAACCTCTATATTGGTATTTGGTAGATCTATCGTATTCTTCCTTGGTCAATGGATGTCTCTTTTCATCCTTGACCTCAGTAGCAAATTGAACAACAGACTTTCTGGCCAATTGTTTCAATGCCTTTTCGTTCATGGATCTAGGTATGTTTCTTACAGCCAATCTGGTCATGGACAAGTGCAATGATGGATTGGACTTCAATTGTTCAACTCTTTGGTTGTATGACTTTTCTCTGATATCCAAATCTTGTGGGGTCAAAACACTTGCAAGCTTGGACTTTTCAGTGATTCTACCTTCATTAAGCAAGAACAAGTTTCTTCTATCCTTGTCACCTGGTAATTTACCCAAGAACTCTTGTCTCTTCAAAGCACTCTTTTCAGAAGCTCTACTGGCAGATTCTCTGTCCAAAGTAGCAGTGATAGATAATACTCTACCTTGGTAAACATATTCCGGTCTAACATCATCACTGATCAACATGGAGGTTGAACTGGCTTCTGGAGCGTTTTTCAAACAAGCTTCATAAGCTTCCTTGTTAACAAAAGAAACAAAGGCTGTACCCTTTGGCATACCAGTTTCCTTATCTGTGACTGGCAAGGCGTATTTAACAGCACCAAATTTGCTGAAGTGTTCTTCCAATAATTCTTGTGTGGCATCGTATGGAACATTTCTTACGAAAATGGAATAGTCTTCCATTCTGTTCTTTGGCTTTCTTTCCATGAATTCAGTAAAGTTTAATTTTTCTTCATCAACTTCTTCTTTAACTTCCTTGACTTCTTTTTCTTCATTGTCATCATCACGCTTTCTCTTTCTGTCTTCAGAAACAGGATTCTTACTTTCCCAGTGAGTCTTGTCAACAGCAAAGTCGACATTGACGTTTCTTCCATCAATCTTCAAGTCCTTGGCGTTTTCAATGGCGTTCTTACAAGAAGCCATTCTCTTCATAACAACGAATCCAAAACCAGACATCTTTCCGTTTCTACCTCTTGGAATGTATGCACTTTCAACAGTACCGAATATTTGGAAGTACTTGATCAAGTCCTTACCATCTCTGATACTCCAAGGAAGGTTACGGACAATAAGCTTTGGTTTACCCTTGTAAACTGAGTCTTCGCTGGTACTATCTTCTTGTTTAACTTCAACTGGTTGGGGAACTTCAGTTTCGTTTTTTGGTCTTCTGTCTCTCTTTTTGGCTAGATCAACTCTTATGATTTGGTCCTTCAACTTCATCTTTCTGGACTTTTCTAAGGCAACTTTACAGTCTTCATCTTCAGCAAAGTTTACAAAACCGAAACCTCTGCTTTGTTGCTTGTCATCCTTGACAATGATGGCATGTCTGATTGGAGCTATTTGGGAGAACCAATTGGAAAATTCATCATCGGTTACAGAGAATGGAATACCTCTAACAAATAGAGTCTTTGGATCAATATCGGACATTGTAAGTGTATATGGTTTATTTGGTTACTGTAGATTGATTATAATGATTTAGAAATATACTGTAAAAAATCTAACAATTTTTTTGAATTTCTTTTGTTAAAAAAAGTATTTGGCAATGTGTTTTTCCCGTATGTATCCAAAAAGGAAATTTGTTACTGAGAAATATATAATCAATCGAAGACCAAAAAAAAAAAAAAAAGAAATTTTTCACCAACAAAACACGTGACGCACTCACAAATCATTAAATACTTGTTTCAAGTAGCTGAGTGACATAAGCCACAGCTTCGTTATCCTTATGGTACTCTGCTAGTTCCAAGGCTTGTTCATATCTTTTACACTCAATAAAGCCATTCAACTTATCTTCAAAAGACCAATCGTTGTTTTGAAGAGAAATGACTTTACTAGCTTCATTGAAGTACTTCATTTCTACTAGTTTTTTATAAATCAATTTCAAATGTTTGGTATTCTTTCTTTGACTTGATAGCACCAAAATCTTTTCAATATCCACATGTGTTGGTGTTAGTGATGACAGACATTCATATAGATACAACTGTTTTTCGCTGATACTAAATGTCTTAACAAACTTGTTTATCAACTTTTTGTTACCATATACTATCAATACCTTCAAAGTTTCATTCAAAGTTTTATCTTGTACATCTACGCTGAACTCATCAAATATTTCTTTTTGGAAAGCCACTAGTTTGACATCTCTTTTGATAATATTGTGACACTTCAATGAATGATTAGAGTAATTGTTTTGATTCTTTTTGTAAATGACATCAACTTGGGTAAGGGTGTTACTTCTTGAGACATCATTTTCCATATCCTTCTCCCATATCAGATCTAACAAATCAATGACCTCATCCATTTGGATGTAGTATTCATAAGAGAGTCCAAACTGCTCCGGAGACAATTCTGTTTTTTCCAGGATTCTAAAGAACATGTTCAAGTCCAAGTTCTTGTTGTTCATCATCAAGAACTTTGCCAACTTTGAACTTCTAAAGTTCTTTTTGTATTCGAATAAGACATATGTTAATAGTAGTGGGTCACCAACCTTGTTCAAAGTATTCACCAAAACTTCATTCAAATACAAACTTTCTTCATCATTAGTTACAGTTTTGTTTAATTCCAACAATGGCACAATATGTCTTTTAAAGACAGAATCCTTGAAAATCAGATTTTGGGCTAAACCAATTCTCTTTTCATCCAAACAAATTTGGAATAATGATGAGAATGGGAAAATTAGCTTGTTATCACTGATACTCAATTCTTCAAATAAAACTTCAATCTCTTTAAACAACTCATCATCTGATTTCTCGTCATCCAGTTTAATTTTACGCTTCAAAAAAGTCAATAAAACATTGACAACCAGATCGTAGTCTTTCCAAAACAATCCAAGTTTCAGACATTCATTAAGTATAGGTGTGGTATTGTTCTTGGTATGACATTCAGGTCTATTAATCAACAATTTGATAAAATTTTTAATCCCCAAGGTCTTGAACTCCTTGTAGGTTATTCTATAATTCAAACAATCTTTGATGTTGTTGAAGATTCTCAAGTTTTGACAAGTTTCCTCGAATTTATCATTCATTTTTATGATGATATCCTTGTTTGAGCTTTTCAATGCATTTATCAGCATTGAGCTTTTACCCCAAGTGGCACAGCTCAATAGTCTCTTTTGAATCAATGGTTCAAATTCTTCTAAAGCTGCATTTATAACATCATTGACTACTTCAAACAAATTCAAGTTTTCCAATACCGGCAATACTTTGGATATTTGTCCTTCTTGGTACATTTCAAAGCAATCATTTAGAATAGAGGATTCATGGGTTGATCCTACTTGGAAGATATTTTTGGTGACATTTTCAATTTTACTTATCAAGTAACATTGGTCATTGGAGGTGTATACCTTCAGCCCATCCACACTGGTTACCATATCAATGATTTTGTTTTCTTCACTGAACCAGAATGTTATGTTTGAACCTGTTGGGCCATATAACATTATGTCATTTTCAAGCTCATTCAAAACAGCTATACAATCATTGCTGACCCATTTTATAATTTTTGGAACAAAGGTCAGCTTTATTTCAACCAAAGGTTTTATATTTGAAGAGTTGAAGTTGGATGAGAATATAGACATTAATTGCTGCTTGTTGTTGAACAATGTGAGGAAGTTGCTTGATAGAGAGAAGTAACCCTTATCATAATGAACATTATTCTTCAATGTTTTTAGACCTCTGTATGCAGTTAACAACACCAACTTATTCTCACTTAAAATAACAATACGGTTGTCGTTCATTACTATCCAACTTTCGTTATCCAAGATAATATAATTTTCTTTGTGGGCAGTATTATCATGTAATAGCCTTATTTCTCTGGTTGACAAATCCAATTGATAGAAATTTTGTTGGTTTTTTGATAGCAATATGTTGTGTTCCTTCATACCCCAAACTTCATCAGTAGAGTCATTTTCATTCACAAAATCAAGGGTATACTCTTCAATGGCTTCGCTAAATTCAGTTACAATGATGTTGTATCTCAATACAACAATTAGGTATGTTGTAGATGTGTTTATGTTGTAATCCCATTTTAGGGTGATAACCTCGTTTTGTTCATGGTCCCAATTGTTGCTTAATAGTGATACCTCATGAAGAGTATTGGCATTTTGACCTAAGGACTTCACAATAACTGACTTTTTATTAAAAGAAAGTTCAGCAACAAGGTCATAGAAGTGTGTTCTGAAGTTGTGTTTATTCAAGTTGTCATGCAATAAAAGGGCATCTTGGTAGCTGAATGATTTATTGACTGTTTGTTTATTAGTCAGTAGTCTAGATCTGTAGTAAACATCATCCAGTCTCTCCCAGTTAAGCAAGGACTGAAAATGTTTATTGTTTTGAGACATATGTGTAATTGGGGTTTTTGATGTTGCCTGTTTTTTGGGGTTTATGTTGTGTGTGTTTTATAATTTTATTTTTAGAGACTGTGTAGCGAAGTATAAGCTTGTGGAAATCTCTCCCCAATTTTTTTTTTTTTTAAACCAAAAACTCAACATGTTGAATGTTTTATATCCGACAATTCATATTCACCCTTTAAACCAAGAAATGAGTGACAAAGAAGACAGTATCTTGAACAACGATCCTATAGTATATTTGACAGGGAATGACAGCAATGAAAACATTGAAGTTCCGTACAGACTTGTGACTCTGTCGCCTGTTTTAGTCAAGTTTATTGAAAATATGGAAAACAAAAACAATCAAACTGTTGATGGAAATGATATATACGAAGTCAAACTAGACAACTTGAGCACCAATATACTCAAACATGTGAAAAGATACTTGGAATATAAATACGAAAATGAAACTTTATTGAAGAATTCCAAAGGGACAAGTAAAAATGATGAATTAGATATTCCTGAATTTGAATACCCCCAAGAGCTGTCCCTAGAACTTTTAATGGCCGCAGATTATTTAAACATTTAGGAGCTTAAATCACTCTCTTATATAATCATATAAATTATCCAAAACGTGTAGATTCAGATTGACAAATGTTGCTGCTTTTATATCCTTGAGCAGAGTTTTCTTTTGGCAATATGGACATGTGATTTCTGGCATTTGCATAGGATTGAAAATAGTCTCATATGACCCATTGACCTCAGAAGTAAACCATTCGTTGATGGCTTTTTGCCCAAACAAATGCCCACACCCTAATCTTCTAAGTGAATTAGCAGTGTTACTAATTTCAGTTTTGGAAACACTACATTTCAGAATAGGATGGAATTCAGTTAGGTTTGGAGGAAGTTGAACATTTTTCACAAACCCACCGTTTTCTATAAGTGGTGAATCTGGTTTGAATTTGTTGCCGTAGCCATCAATGAAATATAAGGCACCCTCAATGAATGTCTGAGCAGATGGTTTCTTGGTCTCATTGGGTTTTATGATATAATACAAATCTTCGATTGATTCAATTAATAGCTGGATATCGTTATCCAACACTTCATTCTGTAGTATTTTAGTTAATAAAATTTGACGTTCTTCATTATTAACAATCTTTAGTGCTTTGATGAAGAATTTGATATTTTGTTTGATCAAATTTCTCCTTTGCTCAATTTTTAGGTCTAGTTTGTTGTATAAAGCCATCAACTTGTTGATAAATTCCTTACAATTTATGTCTTCAATTGACTCATTTGTCATCTGAATAATTATCCCGTATAGTTCATAGGTCCATAGCAAAATGGACACATCTTCTTTATTTAACTCAGCCACTATATACATTCTTGTTTGCAGAAACCTGCAGACTACAGACCAGTCACCTTCTTCAACAAACTGATTAATCATATACTGCAAGTCAAATTCATTCTCAGAAATATCTTTTTCTTTTAAACCAGCTTTGTAATCGTATTCATCAATTAAGTCAGACACTATTTCTTCACAAACTGCATAATTGTCGTTATCAAAGTTGGCATAATTCAAAAGACTTGGTTTGGGCACGGTTATTTCTGTTGATGTGTCATTCTTGAATTTATCAAATAGCTGTTCAGTTTTATCATACTGTTCATTGAAAACTTGGGTGGATTCCCCTGAATTGTGGTTTTCACTTCCTTTTAATAATTCTTTGTGAGTCACCACAGACAGCTTGTTCAAGGAATTGATTAATTCATCAATATCTCTAATTTGTTTGCTCCCTTGTTTTCTAGATCTTTCACGTAGATCAGTAAAAGAAACAGTCATTGTGTTTGGTTATATTCTAAAACTTTATGAAACTACATGACTAAAAAAAATAAAAAAGGTTAATGGAACCTTATCTGATTTGATAGATGGACATTGTCTTAAATCCGAAAACCCCCAATTTTTTTCAAGATCAAAAAAAATTTATGATTTCAAGGTAAATTGCAATATATAAGTATAAAACTACACGTTGAATCATATCACCTCATCTTGTCTTACCGGTTAGACATCTTTCTAGGTGCTGGGCAAATCTATTAGACAACAAATCTCTTTTACACACATCACACTTGACATAAACAGACTCATTGGCATTGCTAGAATTGATGATATTTGTCATTGGGTTATTACTTGAAGAAACATTCATTCCAGTAGGCTGCAGATTTGGTGTATTTGACTGGCTTAAAATTATATCCAGAGACTTTTCTTTTATAAATCTGTCTTCACCAGCAGTATTGTTCGGCATTGCAAGATCTTGATTTTCCTGTTCCTGTTTGTAGATTTTCTCCGGCAATAGATTTTTGGTTAGTTGTGAGGTTGTGGGTATTATATACTGAATATACTCTGATCCATCATTGTTTGTTGTTTTGCTGCTGTTGCTCAAAACAGACATGTTGTTACTATTGAAAATCTCGGCATTGTCTTTGTTGGATATGATATATTTGAGAATTTCTGAAGGTTCCCGTAGATCAAGATATGTTTTAGTGATTTCCTTTTCCATAATGGATGAAAGCATTTGTTCCAAGAGAATATCAGCTAGTTCATTAATCCCGTCGCTCATTAATATATATGTGTGTTTTGTTTGTTGCTGGTTGTTGATCTTTAAAAACTGGAAACCGTTATTGTATTCAACCTACATTATGAAACACACATTTGCATAAATTATTACAAGGTGAAAAAAAAAAATGTTGGTAGCAAACAAAAAAAAAACAAGATCATTTTTTTTTTCATAAGGGTCGGACATAAAGCATTATCATATATATATTATAAACTAACATCTTTGAAGCTGTCTGCAACAAAGTCACTGGCATAAACTCTCTTGGCCCAAGAAATAATCTCAGGGTTCTTTGACTTATACTCATCAGTCATACCTGATTTGATTGAGTAGTAGAAAGGAATGGCAGCAGCAAAGTCAGCCAAAGTTGGAACACTAGGATCAACCAAGAACTTTTGGTTCTTCAAAGTATCACCAGCAAATTTGGCAAAAAAATCCAAGGATTGCTTAGAGCTCTTTTCAGCTAGCTTGTCATCTTTGTCTTTTTCACCAAAGGTGATCAACATGACATCAGCAGTTTGAGGGATGTATTCCGATGTTACAAAAGAAATCCATCTCAAAATGTCATTATGGGTTTTGTAATCAGTAGTGGTGTCTCTTGAACCAAACCCTAACTGAACAGCCTTGTCAACTTTGGAGATCTTGTCAGAAATAGCCTTTTCAATCAAGTAGTTGGCAATGGCTGTCATTTCAGTCAAGGTAAATACATCGTCTTTAGATGTGGTTTCCAAGTAAGCAGGGAACTTCTTTAGTGGAAAGTGTTCAAGAAATTCCTTGTTGTCGTAACCAGAGTCGGTTTGGTTAACATAAATTAATTCAACATCTAAGTCTAAGTACTTGACTAGGTTGGTGAATAAAATAGATCTACTAACAGGTAATAGGAATAATTTGGCAGTCATTTTCGGTATGGTTTATCTTTAATTGGCATTTTCTCAAAATATATCACACATGTCTAAATTGATTTTCTTTGATTCAGCCTCCTTATATAACGTAGATCCCTCCCCTAATGTACGTGTTTTTTTTATTATAAACCGAACTTCCCTTTATTTAAAATTTTATCCCACTACTGGTTGATAGTCTTCCCGTTGGTGCAAAAAAAAAAATATATCACAATTACTAATATGCGAATAAACAAAAAAATACATACACAGTTTATGTACGTAATAATTACAATGGTGCTAAATTATATCACTTTTGGATAGTCTATGTCTAATCATTGGGTGCTCTGAAGTTTCATTGAACCAGTCCATGAAAATTGTGTGTTTTTTGCACCAATTGCTGTCGTACTCAAATGAGAAGAATTCTAGTATAGGAGTCATGATATACAAATCACAAATTGATGGATGGTTGTCACTAACCAAGAAACAGTGATTTTCCAACTCCGGCTCAAGTATTTCTTCCATGATGAAGTATACTTTTTTTACCACTTCTCTATAAGCGTCTTCATTGTATGAATCATGACTTGCTCTCATCTTGTACAGCTCATCTATCAATGGGATAAACTCCGTGGTGGCAAAACACAACCATCTGCAGTTTGCACCATGTGCTTGTAGATCTTTGATTTCCCCAGACAATAACTTTTCCGCTTCTATAGACTTTCTAGGATCGTTACTGCCAATTATCCTTGACAGCAAGCAGTACAAAACAGCTGGTAGCTCGCTCATTTTGAATACATCTTCTTTGAAATGAATGTTGTAATTGTGGTTGTAAGCGATAAAAGCAGGAAATCTCTTGAATGGAAAGTGCTTCACGAATTCAGGATCGTATTGTTCGGGTTTTTCGGAGTCATGATAGATAATTCTCATGTCTTCCAGCTGGAAAAATTTGACAAGATCTACAACAATATTGGAGCTGCCATTTTTTAGCACAAACACTTTACCATGATACATATTTGGTAGTTGATGAATAACAATAAAGAAGAATTTATAATTTGGTTTGGGTTTTCATATGCTAGTAATTTGTTAATAAACCTCATGAAATATATAAAAGTGAAAATATTGATTTAACATATAAAGGATAAGCTTTTGCAAAATTTTAAACTTTTTTTTTTAAAAATATGTATAGTCAAACCCCGCACAGATAAAGGCCAATGCCCACATGGGCAGAAGGGAAACTCAAATAAAAATGCGCGTATGAGAGAATTTGACGTATTCTATGAGGAATGTCATTAAGACAATTCAATCAAATTGTTGATTCCCTCTTCATTTTTTTTTTTTTCTTATATCATGAAAGGGACATTCTTATATCACATTATGTCCTCATTATATCAAATCTTTGAATAAATCATTCTGGTCCAAGGATACTTTTTTCTCGCCATCATTGTTACCCTCTTTTGGCTTAGAATATAACGCCAAAATAGATTTTTTCAATGCTGTTCTATCAACACTCTCGGTTTTTTTCTCATATAAAGAAGTATTCGAAAACTTCTTGTTCAAATCAAACATATTGTTTACAGGTTTCTTTTCCTCAGTTTTGATCTTCACCGGACTTTTTTCTATAATTTCTGTCTTTTCAACAAAAACCTCCTTGTTGCCATCATACTTACTGAATTCAGCATCACTCAAGTACCATCTCTTTGATTCATACTTGGTTTTGATATAACTTCTTAATTCATCCAGTCTTGGCACATACTCCTCTATTTTGTTGTTTGTAGTCATTAATTTGCCCTCATACTTCAAGTTGGCTCTATCATTTCCTCTCATCTTCAACAACATCTCAACATCCTCGTCTCTCCAGGAATCCAAATCAACAGACTTGACTTTTGTTATGTGTGTTCCCAATGATCTGTGTATTCCTGCACATTGTATGCATATTATCACACCCAATGAGTATGATGACCATCTTGGGTTGTTTCTTTTTTTACAGTCACCACACTTGTTGTTGGATGGGAACTTGATTATTGTATCCAGTTGTTTTTGCACTGCTCCAGATGTAGACATCTTGTGATTTAATGTATATTTGTTATGGTGTGTGTGCTGTTATTTTTTCTTGTTTTTGTTAAATTTTTGTTTTTTTTTTTGTTGCTGGCTTTTTTGAATTTTTAATATTTTTTGGATTCTTTGTGGGTGGGTATTCTCCACGTGACCCCTTAACCCCAAATCCATACTCAAGCATATCAATGTACAAGTTCTTCTTGTCACTATTTAATTTCATGTTATCAAAGTTTTCCATGGCCTCATCAAAGGTCATCCATTTTCTCATATCCATTCTCTTTTCTTTTTCTGGGTACTCTTCCAAGAACTCAAGAACTTGCAGTTTATAAACAAAAAAATTGTGTCTCTTTGTTGATAGGGTATAGTTATTTGTGACATCTTCTTCAATGATTTCACAAATAAACCCTGATTCTTCAAATACTTCTCTTAATGCTGTAAGACCTGAAAATGGCCATTCATCGTGTTCACAACCTCCTTTTGGGAATACATAACCAACTTTGCCGCTGCTTCTTCCAATCATCAGAATTTTGTTATCTTTGATGATCAGCCCCACAGAGATGTATCGATCATAATCACTTGAAAACTTTGTGTTGACTTGTTCATTACGTGTTTTAAGGACTATAGGGGAGTATACCTGGTTGTCTCTTCCTTTTCTTTCTTCCTGGATATCCATTTGTTTGAACAGGATATTTTCAAGGGTCTTTATGTCATTAAGAGGTTGCATCAAATCACTGAACTTCTTTAGGTATGTTAGTCTCAAGTCTTGTGCTGATTCCACGCCTGTCTTGATGTTATAAACATGTGTTATGTAGTTCAAATACTCAATATTCATTAGATCTGTGTCTATCTTATAATCAATGGCTTCGTGGAATGCGATGATTTCATTTGTTCTTGATTTCAAAGTTGTGCTGTGGTACTTGACTTCCCCACTGATGATAGCATTTTTCAGGAGTGTGAGCATGTCATCGTCAGATATAAATGCTGATGTGTAGGGGTTTGCTATGTCTATGAAGTGGTATAGCTGGATGTTTGAAGTCATCTTGGTGTGGGTTTTTTGAGTATTTTGTGAAATGAAAAAAAGAAATTAAAGAAATGGTGATTATCACCACGTGAAAATGTTATCTCGTTAGGGGAAAAAACAATTTATACATGAACCAATGCAATTTATTCATTACTACATTTTTAAATATCATTATTTAAGTGGATTTCAAAATCAATAACATTATTTATTATGTAATTCTATTTTTTTCTTAAATATTAAACCTATAGACTACTGTGATTGCACTGTATCACACACATTATTGTCTTTCATGATCAAAAAAAAATAAACCCCTGCAGACAAACCCTTCAAAAAAAAAATATCAACGAAAAATAACTTAAATTTTCTATGTTTGAGATTTTCCCAATTTCTTACAACAACCAATAACAAACACCATACATTATACACATAACAAATGTCGTCCGCTAACCTATCCATGGTAATGAACAATACACCAAGTGGCAGCAACACCATGTTTGAGTACCTCTACTCAAATGACATTGCGGCACACTCAATAAGACTCAACCACCTTCAAATGAAGAAGAAGGATATCCCATTCATGACCATTCAACAAGTCCAGAAGCTAATCAAGATAAGAGAATTCCAAGGCCAGAGCCCTATTTTGTTGATTATCTACGATATAGTATACGATCTTACAAACTACAACGACCATCCTGGTGGGAAGAAGATTTTAAAGAAATATAATGGAACAGATTGTACCCAGATTTTCATAGACATTGGCCACAATGTGGATTCCTTGAAGTACGATATAAACTGGATGGAGTGTGTGATAGGAAGATTCGAAAGAGCAAACCAAGTTGACAGTAGAGCAAGCAGTAATGCTAGCAACAAATCATACAGCAACTTGAGTATAATCAGCTCACAAAACGAAAACTCTCAAGCACTTGCTTCAAATCTCTCTGAACAGGCAGTATACTTCAACGAGTCCATGATGGTCCACAGAGAAATCATAGTCAAACAGAGTGATTACAAGTTTATACTGAAGAACATATCCAAAATGAGCGTGTGGCTGGTTCTGCTGCTCTTTACATACTTCTATATAGAGGAATGATCAGATATTGATTGTTTACTTTTTTTAAAAACAAACGGATGTTTTAGCAACAAAGATGATATTTTGAATGTATGAATGATGTATCGGAGAATTTTACGCTGACTCATTGTTGATGCCGATAGCGGGAATATAATTTACGTACTAGGAATTGAATATTATTATAAGAATCACGCTTTTGCTTACAAACAAGGGCAAGTATCGGTTTTGATCTATCATTACTAGTCTATTTACCATCACTCTGGGAAAACAATTGGTTTTTTTTTGTCTTTAATACACTTTAACTCACATAACATTCCTAACTGTCGTTTTTAAAAAAACTATGGTGGTGAAAAAAACAGCATCACAATTTTTTTTTTAAAATTTTTACCCATGTTTTTTTTTTTGTTCACATTTTAAACTACGAAATATTACTTTTTTTTTTAAAAATTGAGTCATAATCATTACTTGAGAATTACAAAAAGAAAGACCATAGCAAATATAACACACACATAATGGTTCATGAAGCAGAAACAAACTGGATAGTCCAAAAGTTCGGTGGTACTTCCATCGGTAAGTTCCACGACAACATCGTAAATGACATCATCAAAGCCTACTCAGAAACTCAAAACAAAAAAGTCATGGTTGTCTGTTCCGCCAGATCCACTTACAACAAGGAAGAAGGTACCACATCCAGAATTCTAAAGATATGTGAATTGATCCAACAATACAGCATGAACAACGACGATGAAGTCAAGAACATCATTGAGTTGATCAGAGATGACCACATCAACAACGCCAAGCTAAACATCAAAAACGAAAGTCTACAAAGTGAATTGGTTGAAAAGACTTTGAATGAGTTTGAAAAAATCGACTCATACATCCAAGCCTCAATGGTCTTGGGTGAGGTCTCTACCAGAACTAAGGACTTGTTGTTGTCTCTAGGTGAAAAGCTTTCCTGTTTGTTCATTGCCTACAAATGTAAAGATGTCGGTTTGGATTCTGAATATGTTGATTTGTCCAACATCATGGCCTTGCAGGTTGATGATGATGACTTCAAGCTAAGCAAGGATGGTGCTCTGGATACTGCCTTTTACGAAAGTTTAGTCAAGAAGTTGAGATTGAGATTGAAGGATACCATTGAATACAACAACTCCGTCACCAAGAACTTCAAGGTTCCTATCATCACTGGTTTCTTTGGGTTTTTGCCAAACGGTCTGCTGCAAAGTGTTGGTAGAGGTTACACTGATTTAGCTGCTGCCTTGGTTGCCATTGCTGTCAACTCAGATGAATTGCAAATCTGGAAGGAAGTTGATGGTATCTTCACAGCTGATCCAAGAAAGGTCAAGAGTGCCAGATTACTGAAGACCATTACTCCATTGGAAGCTTCTGAATTGACCTACTACGGTTCTGAAGTCATCCACCCTTTTACCATGGAACAAGTCATCACAGCCAGAATTCCTATTAGAATCAAAAACGTTCAAAACCCTATTGGTGAGGGTACCATAATTTACCCAGACAACATGGGCAGAAAGGGTGTTGACACCCCACCTGGTAGTTCTGCAAAGCTTGATGCTATGAACCAAACCCTATTGAACTCTGTTATCACCAAGAGAAAGGCCACAGCCATTACAGCCAAAAAGGACATTGTCGTATTGAATATCCACTCCAACAAAAAGACCTTGTCTCATGGTTTCTTAGCCAGTATCTTTACTATTCTTGATGAATACAAGTTGGTTGTCGATTTGATTTCCACTTCAGAAGTCTACATCTCCATGGCCATTCCTATCCACGATCCAACTTCTTTGAAGCTACTGAAGTTGTCTGTCAAGAAATTAGAAACCTTTGGTGATGTTGAAGTTGTCAAGGGCTTAGCTATTATTTCCCTAGTTGGTAAGGAAATGAGAAACTTCATTGGTATTGCCGGTACCATGTTCAAGACCTTGGCCGATGCCCAAGTGAACATTGAAATGATCTCCCAAGGTGCCAATGAAATCAATATATCCTGTGTCATTGAGGAAAACGATGTCATCACAGCATTGAATGCCATCCATGCCAATTTATTGAATTAAACTAAAAAGAGGAAAGTTATATATATATCTTTAAGAAGAATTATTTACATATTGTTTAAAATACAAATACCTTATCTTCAGGCTTGGTCAAAGGCTTGACTCTTGGGTAGTTGAATTCAGAAGTCAACATCTTCTTAGTGGCGCTGACTAAACCTGGAGGACCACATAACAAAACTTGGGTGTTGTTCTTGTCGTTTTCATCAATGACCTTCAACCCACACTTGACCAATAAGTCCTTGTCAACGTAACCAACCTTTGAAACCCATGATGGATCCTTTGGAGCATGATCTAAGATGTAGTGGATGTTCAATTGACCATCCATCAATTCAACAAGAGTATCCAATTCCTTTCTCATCAAAATATCTTCTTCTCTTTGGTTACCATAGACCAGGGTGATCTTGGTATTGTCAAGATGCTTGTTCAAGTAGATGTATCTGATGATTTGGTACATAGGAGTGATTCCAGTACCACCACAAATCATGTACAAGTGGTCTTTCTTAGGCAAGATCTTCTTGTAGTCGTAAAAGCCCTTTGGTCCTCTGACCTTGATCTTTTCACCTACCTTGATGTTTCTGAACAATTGGGACATCTTACCCAAAGAGTATTTCTTGATTAATAGTTCAAAGTATCCATCGGTTTCCAAGTCTAGAGAAACAGGAGTATAATGTCTGATGATTTCGGACTTTTCATTGGTTTCATCATTGATGAAGTCATATTGGATGGTGATGTGTTGACCAATAGGAAGACCAAGCTTGTGGGTTTCAGATGGCAACTTAAATCTATAGGTGGCAATGTCATTGGTATGGTTGGTGATGCTTACCAATTCAAATTCTTGGAATTGATCTTTGATTAAACTGGTTTGGAATGATGGCAAGGACTTTTTGTTTAAATGGAAGTATGCGTATGCTACTACTACAGCAGCAACAGTGGCTAAGGCAATAGAATTAGTGTCCATGTTATATAGAGATGAAATATGGTGTATGGTTTTGTTGATATTACATATATAAATTTTTTTTTATTTCTAAAAAAAAAAAAAACAGTAGACAAAAAATAACTGAATTCTAAAAAATTTTCCTACACCAAAAAAGCGTAATAAAAAAATCAACAAAAAAGTGAGAATTTGAATATTATATTTTAGAGCACAACTGGGTGCAATTATCAATATTGTGAATATATAAATGGTATCAAGCTTTGAAACGAATGTAGCAGTCAACACCGTACCCGTTCAAATTACACAGCTTGAAGTTACCGTCGTTGATCAAATCAACAAAGTTTCTTATGATTCCCAGTCCATAACCCATCCCGGAGACATTGTTGATTTGCTCACCTGGCATTATGTTGTCCTGCATGGCCTTGTCCAGCTCTTGGGAGGTTGTGGTAGTGAAGTTGAAATCCAGGATCTTGTCTTCAATGTCGAATGGAATACCGTTCCCAAAGTCTCTGATTCTGATTTCCAGTTCCATGTTGTTGTGGACCTCATTGTAATTTTTCAAAATTGTAATCTCAATCGGCTTCTCGTATTTTTCATTTTCTATTTGTGCCTTAATACTGTTCTTCATCAATTCTTGGATGATGTACTCAAGAATGATAGGAACACATGGGAATTCTATATCTTCACCTTTCAGGATCTTGATTGGGACTGTATGGTCGTATTTGATGAAACACATATCATTGATGAACTCAGAGGTGTGGGAAATAAGACTGGCAACGTTTAAATTTGGATGAATGATCCCAATCATATCGTCAGTTTCTTTATGGGATAAGATGTTTGCGTGATGTGTGCAAATCAATTTCAATAAGATCATTTCCTTGATATCATTGTTCAAAAACTTGTTGATCTCAACCTTGTCTATCCATTGATCTTCTTCACACTTCATTAACCCTTTGGAAAGATCAATCAAATTGTCACTATGAAGGTCTAAAATTTCATCCAATAAAGGCTTCAAATCATAAGATTCGTTGTTGTTGATTTTGTTCAATACATTTAAAACACTTGAAAATGACTTTATAAGGTTGTTGTAGTTTTCAAAGATGCTGTAGTTCATTAAAATAATCATCTTTAGCTCTTGGAACTCCATGATTCTTTTACTCAGCAAAAACAAAATGTTATTGATTGTGACTATGTCTAATTCTTTTATATCATCAATAGGCTTCTTGCTATAAACGATGTTACACTTGTTGGTGGCTTTATTAACTTGTTTTTCTTTGACAAAATAGTTGTGTGAGTAGTCTAACCATAGATTGTTGATATCCAGGGTGTTGTTGTTTGATGTGTTGTTGTTTGATGTGTAGTCATATATGTACTTTATTAAGTGGTGGCATTGCATTCTTGTATCTTCATAGTTGTAAAGGTTCTTTGTTGAGTAAAGCAACCTTGTGTTAAACACAGAAGTAGTTCTAAAGTAGCTCTTAGATCTAAGAATCAAATTGAACATTAAAATGTTTTTATAATGGTTGTTATTGGGGGTTTAAGATTTTTTTTATGGAGTATGACTCTTTGTATCCCTTTTATTCATATATGCAATTTTTTTTGAACAAATTTCCCCCGTATTAAACTCAAAGGGGGAGGGGTTTTTTTTGGAAAATGGGTCACGTATTTTTATTCTTTTAGGTGGCTTATATCCGAAAAAGAGATGATCACAATTCTAATTCAAAAGTTGTTCTAATAAAGTAATGATCAGATGGGTCCATGCCTTTGTAATCAACATCCATGTTGTTCTCATACTCCAATAGAGTCATCACATCCTCATACAATACATGGTCTATGCATTTTTTGGAATAATCTTGGTGAACATCACCAAAGTATACAAGATCAGTTACATTTCTAAACTTCAAATCCTTGCTCATCACCTTGTTCATGTTTCTTAGCTTTGAAGATTTGCTTTTTACTTCTAAATCTTGTTCCTTGCTCTCTTTAAGAACATTCATGCTGTAGCTATTAAAGACATTGTTGAAATCACCCAGAATCACCTTCTTGTGTTGGTTCAATGACACAAGATGCTTGTTCAAGATGTAGCTATGCAGATAATTCAAGTTAGGTTTTGATGTGAGATGTATGTTATAAAAGTCTATAACTTTGGTCTTTTCCTCGTAAACAAACTCTATAGTGATATTCTGCAGACTAATCCTCTTTGAATCCAATAGCTTTCTGTAAAGAGACCCATTGTCTTTGTTGTCATTGATCAAAATAGACTTTTCTCTGTCATTCAAAATTTCCATAATATTTATTGATGTAGTTGAATTGTGTATGCTGTTGATTTTCAGTTCAGATGGAGGGGAATACATGATGAATATAAAGTACTCGTAATTTTCGTACTTCTTGATGTTTCCATTGATGATTTTTTTGCTATTCAACACAATTAACCCTTTGTTTTCATCTTCCAAGGCTACAAGATAGTCTAGAATATCTTGGGTGCATTCTTGTAAGAATACTAAGTTGGGGATTGTTGAGGTGAATATTAGATTATAAAGGGTTGTCCTAAGAGATGTGTTATTTGAGTTATCGTAATCATGGCCGTGGTTGATGTTATATGATATCAAGTTAAACTTGGGCAGAATGCTATGTTCTGTATTGTAAAGAATCATGTGGATGAGATGGTATATGTTTTTTTTGACAGCGATGAGACTTGAAATTGTAATTGAGAATTTAGGTGCTAACTATTTGAAAAATAAGAGCAAACCTTGGTAATAATATAAATATGAATAAATGTTTTTTTTTTTTCTTGGTTACTATACCATTATACTGATCTTTCAATGTTGAAATAAATACAAACATCTTATATTTAAAAAAATATATATATATGTTATTAATTGTTCACATCGGGTTTAATACTTCCTATTTGGGAAGTGTGACATCCCAAAAAAAAAAAAAAAAATAGATCCCCTCTCTTAAAATTTCTCAAAAAAAAAAAAAGAGACCCACAGGAAACGTTTGCAAAAAAAAAAAATAGATTAAACACACACACTTAAGATAACTCTGCAAACACCAATACCACAACATGTCCTTCAACTTCAACGCCTTTTCCAAAAAGCTACAAGATGTAGCCTCCCAAACATCCTCCAAACTAAATGATACCATCAACAACATTGACTTCAAACAAATCCAAGAATCTACCACAAGTACAATTGATAAGACCACAAGATTGTTTGAAGAAAAGACGAACATGAAGAACATTGATATTACCCAATACCCCCAAGAATACACCCAAAGTATCAAGAAGTTCAACCACTATGAACAAGTCATCAACAAGGCCTTGAACTTTACTAGTATAATGGAATACAGTGATTACGATATCAACTACCACTTGACCCAATCCTTGACCAACTACGATGTCAATGAAATCAAAAACTCTTTGAGTTCTTTCAGCTCCAAAGTCAGAAATACCACCAATGAGTTCATCAACAATGGAACCTTGACCAATGCTCACTTTGACAAAAACGCCTCCGCCAACTTGGGCTTCAACCACACCTTTTCTTTAAGAATCATGGAATGCTTGAACTTATTGAAGGAGTATCCAGAAGACGAGTACTTGAGAATGCAACTATTGAATTTCTCCAACATCCAAAACTCCTTGGGTGATTTGAAGTTGATCAAGAACGAAATCTACAAGTCTGAGTTTAACTTGACCTTGAAGACCTTGTTATTGAAGAAGTTCAAGCCTGTTCATGATTTGATCAAAAAAGTTGAAGACAACAGAATTTCTTATGATATCCAAAGATCCAAGGTTCTGGACTACACCAAGAAGCACAACTCCACAACCATCAACCAAGACAAGCTGGAAGAAATCAGAAACAAGATGAACTTGGATGAGGATGTCTTTGCCAACAGCATTGAAAGTTGTATCC